>RJWJ010014183.1:0-38422 GCA_004363605.1 Indri indri | reverse complement strand
TTTCACACAAGGATGTGGAGAAACTGGAATCTTCATACGCTGCTGGTGGCAATGTCCAATGGGGTAGCCACTTTGGAAAAGAGTCGGCAACTCCTCAAAATGTTAAACACTCCTAGGTATATGCCCAAGAGAAATGAACACCTACATTGACACGAATACTTGTTCTCGAATGTTCACAGGAGTGGTGTTCGCAGTAGGCAAAAGGTGGAAGCACCCGTGTGTCCAACCATTGGTGAGCAGGTGAACATGTGGTCGGTCCGTGCAGTGGAATAGGATCCAGCCACTGAAAGGAGTGACGCGTTGACACGTGCTACAACAGGATGAGCCCTGCAAACGTTACACTAAGTCAAAGAAACCAACCAGGAAAGTTGAGGTCAGGTCACCCCAGTGACAAAAGCAAACCATTGCCCAACTGGTGACCATTTCCTCTGTGGCCTCGGAAAGATGGGCTACGACTTTCTTTTGTGGCTTGAAACCACGGAGGATGTTCCCATGGTGGGGTTTCCCCGCCACCGCCACCGCTGCCGCCACGTCGGAAGTTTTCTCTCACGGGCTTTTGGAGCAAATACGGTGGCTCCCGTCACTCTGAGGTCTGGCTGCACCTCCCTCGGGGCTACTCCTCTCCCTTCTCTGTGTGGCCACGTTCCTCCGAGACGCTCTGCTTTCCCCATGCCACCTTCTGCAGCCTGCGGTGGCTTTGTCTCAATCTGGGTTCCCCAGAAGCCACCACTGTGACAAGGAATTAAGTATAAGTACTTGGTCTGGGAGGTGACCCCAGGAAGTACCAGACGAGAAGAGCGGACGTGTATGAGTTTGCTAGGGCAGCCATGACAACGCGACACAGACTGGGTGGCTTCCACGACAGCAATGTCATGTCTCCAAATTCTGGAGCCTGGAAGTCCAAGTTCAAGGTGTCAGCAGGGCTGGTTCCTTCTGAGGCCTGTTTCCCTGGCTTGCAGACTGTGTGTGTGTCCAAATCTCCTCATCTTGTGAAGACACTGGTCATACTGGATTAGGGTCCACCCTAATAACCTCATTTTTCCTTCATTACCTCTTGATTGATTGATTGATTGATTGAGACAGGGTGTCACTCTGTTGCCTGGGCTAGAGTGCCATGGCGTCATCCTAGCTCACGGCAACCTCAAACTCCTGGGCTCAAGCGATCCTCCTGCCTCAGCCTCGCGAGTAGCTGGGACTACAGGCGCGTGTCACTAAGCCGAGCTAATTTTTCTATTTTTAGTAGAGATGGAATCTCACTGTTGCTCAGCCTGGTCTCGAACTTCTGAGCTCAAGTGATCCTCCCACCTTGGCCTCCCAGAGTGCCAGGATTATAGGCGTGAGCCACTGCACCCTGCCTGCCTGAGTTTTTTCATCTGGTGAATGAGCCTTGGAAGCCTCACCTCACAGAGGCGAGGTATCTGTGCAATCAGGTACATCAATGCTGGTAAAAGAGCCATGAAAGGGCGGAGGTAGGATGCACACAGTAGCTCACACCTGTAAACCCAGCACTCTGGGGGGCCAAGGCAGGAGGATGGCTTGAGGCCAGGAGCTCAAGACCAGCCTGGGCAATATAGCAAGACCCTGTCTCTTTAAAAAAAAGTTAAAAATTAGCCAGTGTGATAGCATGCACCTGTAGTCTCAGCTACTGGGGAGGCTGAGGCAGGAGGATCGCTTGAGCCCAGGAGTTCGAGGCTGCAGTGACCTATGATGACGTCACTGCACTCCAGCCTGGGTGATAGAGCAAGACCTTATCTCTAAAAAAAAAACAGAGGTGTCACTGAGAGGAATAAGAAGTGAATTCCAGGGAGATGCACAAGCTTCGAGACAGAGAAGCGTCCGGTGGCTGGGCCATCTGTTCAAAGAACAACAGGAAGCCTGTGGCCTGCCCCTCTGGCCTCCCTAGACCCAGCCTTTGTCTTTGTGACTTAAACTCCCAGCTTCCTTCACTGGCTCCGGAAGCAGCAGGAAAAACAATCCGCCAAGACAGTGTCTCCCTGGGTTTTGTGTTCTCCTGCTGACATCTCACGGGTCCCCATCACGGGCCTATAGGGCCAGCCCTGAGGTTACTAAGCCCATTTCACAGATGTGGTCACCGAGGCCCTGAGAGGTCCCAGGTCACACAGTCTGGCTGCGGCGAAGCCAGGATTCGAATCCGAGTCTCTGTGGACTCTACGTCCTGCCCGTGACTGTTGCTACTCTGATTTCACCACCAACTGCAAGACACCCATTCATTCATTCATTCATTCATTCATTCATTCACCAAGCGATTCACCAATTTGCCAAATGCATCTGAAGAACCAGGGGAGAGATTTCCCTGAAGATGACAGACGTGGCTTCGAGTCTTAGGACTCAAACGCTGTGTGACTTGAGGCTGGTGTCTGGCCCTCTCTCAGCAGCAACTTCCCACACCTGTAGAACGGTGACTTTCATTCCCTACTGGCAGCAACAGTAGGCACCAGGAGGCAGGGAGGCAGCAGGGTCCCCTGTCTGTGGGCCCCGTACTCCTCTGGCTCATTCATTCCCTTATTGAGCACCTACAGTATGCACAGCCTGTGCTGGGAGCTGGGGCACAATAATTAATACAGCAGATGAAAAATGCCTGCCCTTACGGAGCTGACATGTGGGTGGGGGACACAGATGTCACAGAACCAGACAGTTATTGCTGAGGACGATCAGGACTGTGGTGGGAGAGCCCCAGGGGGCTGGGGGGGACCACAGCCCAGAGGAGCCCTGGCCCCAGCTTCCGCAGGGGAGGGAGGTAGTCAGGGAAGGCTTCCGAGAGGCTTGAGAGCTGAAGAACGAATAGGAGGCTGTTCGAGTAAGGAGTGGGGGACACGGTGTTCCAGGCAGAGGGTACAGCCCGTGCAAAGGTCTGCAGGCAGCTGCTCCGGGGACAGAAAGACACAAAAGCACAGGCTAATGCTACAATGATGCGAATAGCGAGGTCCCGGAACAAGCACAAGCGTGAGCAGCAGATCAGAAAACAGAAGAGAGCTCAGAAATAGATAATTACGGAGCACCAGCTACGCACGGCTGCCGACGGACCCCACAGAGGTAACCCGGCAACAGGGACGCTGAGCGATTAGGGCTTTGATGGGGGGGAGGCCCAGGCAACTGTGACACGCACAAGCTGGAATGTAAGGGATGAAGAAGGGGTCTGGCAGAGAAGAGTGCGTGGAACAGCATTTCAGGTGGAGGGAACAGCAGGGGCGGCGGCATGGGTGAATTAGAAAATACTCACTTGGGTGAGTCAGTTGCCCGGAGCCCATGACTTCTCACCTCCTGCTAAGTCCCACTACTGTCCTCGCCCCCCTCTCCCGATCGGTGCTGTCTCTCCTCCTTAGTCTGCCGGCTCCTGCCTCACACCCCGTGATGGCAACGTGTTCTCCCCACAGCAGCCAGAAGAGGCCAAAGTCCCCGCCACTGCCGCCAGGCTCAGCCTCTGTTTGAACAGCTGCCAGGGTCACCCCCTGCCCTGCCCAGCTGAGTCAGAGCTGGCTGTGCCCTGACGAGGACCAGCCTCACCAATCAGGTCTGGCAGGCCCTGGGGCGGGCACTGGGCCCCACACAGCTGGGGTAGGGCTTTTGCTTGGAGGGATCTTTGAAGCAGAGATTCCACCAACACAAGGGTTCAAAGCCCCGCTGCTTCTATGAAGCATGAGCCCACCCCCGCAAGCGCCTAGAGCTCGCTGCTGCGGGGCCAGACCTACCTCCTGATGTCTGTGTCTCCCGCTGCAACTGGGCACAAGCTCACATGGAGCAGACCAGGAAACAGGCTCAGAGAAGTTGAGCAATTTACCTGGGGTCACACAGCCAAGATCAAATTGGGATCCGGCTGGTCTTTAGAGAAAATCACTTTGGGGTCAGGGTGTCTGGATCCAATCTTGGATCTGACACTAATTTCCTAGGCAAATAGGGCAAGTCTCTCTGGTTTTTCCTCAGTTTCTTCATCTGTAAAAGGGGCATAATGCCAGCATCCATGTATGGGAACGGACACAGCATGTGCAAAGGCCCTGAGGTGGAGTCGTGTCCTGGCATTTAGAGGCACGTTCAGGACGGGTGGTGGCTGGAATGGAATGATTGATTGGGGAGAGGGAGGAGGCAGGCAACAGAGGTGATGGGGGCAGATTATGTGGGACCTTGTGGGCTGTAGGAGGACTTTGGCTTTTTACCCTGAGTGAGGTGGGAGCCATGGAAGGTTCTGCACAGAGGAGGGTCATGTCCATGTTTCCTGCGCAGCCTGGCTCCCAGCAGCCTGAGCGGCGAGGCAGCAACTTCACTCGGAAGACTCCAGGGTGACACCAGGTGGGGTATAGCAGGGCATGATGGGTGGAGTCACACCTGGCTTCTCCCACGCCAAAGTGGCTGGACCGCTCGGGACAAGCACGTGGGCTGCTGACACACGCGTGCACATGTCACAAGCCAGGCTGTGAACAGGCTTTCTGTGGCCTCACTAGCCCCGGTGCTCTCCTGGGCCTACATGGCAGGCTTTGGGGGTTGTCCCACAACCCAGGTCTCCTTCCTGGGGGCTCAAGATCTGACACTGATTCACTAGGAAACTGGGAAAAGTCACCCTGTCTCTGCGGGCCTCAGTTTCCCTGTCTGTAAATAGAGGATATAATGCCAGCACCCATACACAGTAAAGAGAACAGCATGTGCAAAGGCCCTGAGGCACAGCCATGTCCTGGCATTACTGAACATCAGATTCTCCCTAGGACATTTGGTGACCAGAACAAGAAGGGCCATCCAGGAGAAGGGACTTGCCCATGCAGCAGCGTGGAAGTGGGAAAGGGTGAGGCACATCCAGAAGTGGGGGCTAGAGAATTCTCCAAAAATGCCACAGCACGGCTGGGAGCCGGGCTGTTGGGGAGAGATTTGAGACCACAAATTAACCAAGACACCCCCGCATCTTCCTTCCTGTGGAGGCGGCCGGGCGGGCCAGGCTCCCGGACTGGCTCCCTCGGGTCCCCCAGCCAGGTCCTAGGGCGGCGGTGGGGGAGGTTTTGGGTCACATGTCCTGACACCCCAGAGCCCAGCTGGACCCCTCTGCTCCCCCCACTCCAGACTGGGCTTGGAGGAAGGTGGGGTACACATCCCGTGGAGGCCCCGGAGACCCCTGTGAGTCACTGCGCCGAACACCGCTGTGCCTCAGTTTACAAATCTGTGAAACGGCGGAGAGCACTAGCTCCTTCCTCCTGTGTGAGCCACAGGGCCATGCCCACTAGCGATGACACCTGTGGTTATGGTTATTAGCTGCGTGAACGTTGTTGTTGTTTCCCAGCCAGGGGTCAGAGGGCAGAAAGAGCGCTCCCCACTCCGCCCCTTCCCTCCCTCCCAACCCGCCTTGGGGGCCCCCCCTCCTCTGAGCCTCAGTTTCCCCGGCCTGGCCCCGATGCGCGCGGAGGTGGCCCCTCCGGCCGGCAGGGGCAGCACGGAGCTCCCGGGACACCCGGAAGGGCCCCGCCCCCGGCGCCGGCCCCGCCCAGCCCGGGCTGCCCAGACCCGGGTGGTGGCGGCGGTGGCGGCGGTGGCGGCGGTCGTCGCGGCGGGGCCCGGGCGCGGGGCTGCCATGGCTGTCGCCGAGCGCCGCGCCTTCGCGCACAAGATCAACAGGTAGCGCGGCCGCGGGTCCCCTCCCCGCCGCCCCCCACGTGGCCCCGCCCCGCCCCCCCCCCTAGGGCGCCCCCCGGCCCGGGTCAGCCCCCTTCCGCCGGGGCCCGGGGCCCGCCCGCCCTCGCCGGCCCGGGCTGGAGGCGGGAGCAGTCGGAGAGGGGGCGGCGGGGGTCCCGGCTGGGGGGCGAGTCCGGGCTGGGAGCGCGATGGCGGCGGAGGTGTCCCCTCGGAGCCGGTGCGACGCGTGGGGGCGTGTCCGGAGGGCTTCCCGGAGGAGGCGGCGCGGGGACTGCTGGTGCCAGGAGCCCTCCGCGCCCCCTCCCAGTCTCTGGCCCCTCGGCGTCCCCGCGCCCTAGGGGATGGGGTGGGAGGACTTGTACCTTCCTCTGCCCCCCGGTTTGGGGCGGGGACTCTTGAGACTTCTGAATTTGGGAACAGGGATGGTGCTCCCGGTGGCTTTCGAAACCCCTCGGGGAGTTTCCCGTTGCCTTCCTCGCCCCCCACCCCCACACTCAGGGTCCAGTGCCCAGCTGTCCGGGGGGGCTGGGGACAGCTGTGGACGCCCCTTCCCCCGCCACCTCCTGCTTCAGGCTCTCCCTGCACGGCCGCGCCGGGGATGGCTGGGCGATTGTATGGAGGGAGTGGGGGCTGGGGCCAGGACCAGCTGGTGGGCAGACGGGGGAGCGGACAGGCGCCAGGCGCTGGGGGATCCATTTCCCAGGCCACTGGGGATTGTCAGAGACTCAGCTTGGGGTGGGGGGATGTCAGACTCTCTGGGGCTGAAAAACCCCTGCCCTCAATTGGGGAGGGGGGGTCTTTGCGACTAAGATCAGGGGGACCTGTCCTGACCACCCGCCCCCCAGGTGAAAGAGCCGCCCTGTGGGTCAAGCCCTGGTGTGATGGAAACAAAAGATCCCACTCTTGGAGGTGGACAGAGTGGGAGAGAGAAGCATGATAAAGTAGATTGCCTGTTCCTGATAAGTGCTTTGGGGACAAACAAGACAGGGAGAGGGGATGGGGAGGATGGGGGCTGTTTTAGATAAGGGAGGTGGGTCACAAAGGCCTGATGTTCAGCTGCCTTTGAACAAAGACCTGAAGGAGGTGAGGGAGGGATCCGCCCCCATTGGTGGGGCAAAAGAGGTCCAAACACAGCCAAGGGCAAGTGCAAAGGCCCTGAGGCAGGAAGAGAGAGGGAAGGAGATAGTAGGTAGATAGTGCAGGGCATCGTGGGCCGAGGGGAGGACTTTGACTTTGACCCCAAGTGAGGTGGGAGCCATGGAGAGTTCTGAGCGGAGGAGGGATGTGACCTGGGGCCTAGGACATAATGGTCGGGCAATTTTTATGTTCTTCCATTGTCTCTGTCTTTGAATCGGCTCTCTGTCTTGGACCTTTGGTGTCTCTGAGGCTGGAGACGTTATCGCGGTCTGTTTCTTTGCCTCTCGGTCCCTGTGTACCTGGGTCGTGGCTTCTACTCAAGTGAGAAAGAGGGGTCTTGGGTCCCGCCCTGGGAAATAGATGCTGCAGAGTTCAGGGTAAGAGCAGAAAAAGAGGCTGGGCACGGTGGCTCTTGCCTGTAATCCCAGCACTTTGGGAGGCCGAGGCAGGAGGATCACTTGAGGTCAGGAGTTCAAGACCAGCCTGGGCAATATAGTGAGACCCCATCTCTACAAAAAAAATAGAAAAATTAGCCGGGCATTGTAGCATGTGCCTATAGTCCCAGCTACCTGGGAGGCTGAGGCAGGAGGATCGCTTGAGCCCAGGAGTTTGAGGCTGCAGTGAGCTATGATGACAGTTGCACTCAACCCAGGGTGACGAAGTGAGACTGTCTCAAAAAAAAAAAAAAAAAAAAAAAAAACAAGGAAAAGAAAGAGCAGAGAAAGATCCTGGGGCCCCAGTGAACTGTCAGCAAGTGGCCCAAAGCTTCCAGAGCAGCATGGTGGACACCCAGGCCTGTCTACATGCTCAAACCTGGTCCTGTGTTCATCCAGTCATTCAATCATTCATTCCACAAATACCTGATTAACCCAAATGGTATGCAGGTCTGCAGATTCCTAATGAACGGATTCTTTTTTAAAAAGAGGTTTTGGGTGGGGCAAATTAAAAATACGAAATTTTGTGAAGATAGATAACGCAGACAAATGTATACAATCTAATCTGTTCTTTTTCTTTCTTTCTTTCTGTTTTTTGAAATGGGGTCTTGCTATGTTGCCTAGGCTGGTCTCCAACTGTTGGGCTTGAGCGATCCTCCCATCTCAGCCTCTTGAATAGCTGGGACTACAGGTGCACGCCACCATGCCTGGCTAAACTTCTTAGTTTTTGTAGAGACAGGATCTCGCTCTGTTGCCCAGGAGGGTCTTGAACTCCTGACCTCAAGTGATCTTCCTGCCTCGACCTCCCAAAGTGCTGGGATTACAGGCGTGAGCCACCGTGCCCAGCCAGCTCATACCATTTTAAATTAAATACAGTATAGAACAATCATAATGATCGGCATTTATTATACACTTCTTTGGTGCTGGTCCCCGTCTGGGATGTCACTTATTTGTCACCGCAGGCCATTGACTTCGTTCTGAGGATTGAAACGAAGGCTCAGAGTGGTTAAGTTACGCTGAGGGTCTCCAGTGGGAAAGTGAGCCCGGAGCAATCTCGGGAACTTTCCCTCTTCCTGCCCTTGCGTATCCCAAAGCGCGTTTGTTCAGCTTCTACCGGGGAGTCTCTGACGGTAGCATCTTCACTTCCAGCCTCCGGTGTCGGTGTGAGGCAGTTTGCATTTCTCATTTAAAGAAATAATGATTTGTTGGAGGGCCGGAAAGGAAATGAGTTGTGCATTGACAAGCTTCAAAATTCCAAAAGTACTGCCAGAATTTGGGGACAATGTCTGGGTCACCTTGTCCTTGAATATATCTGCAAACGCAAGCACACACATATGTTATTATTTTTTACCTTTTTAAAAACCGTGACATATGACATGCGTGCAAAAAAATAGAGTGTAAAGAGTAACTATAAGGCTGGGCATGGTGGCTCACACCTGTAATCCCAGCACTTTGGGGAGGCCAAGGTGGGAGGATCCCTTGAGGTCAGGAGTTCGAGACCAGCCTGAGCAAGAGCGAGACCCCATCTCTACAAAAAATGGAAAAAATTAGCCAGGTGTGGCGGCGCGTGCCTGTAGTCCTAGCTACTCGGGAGGCCGAGGCAGGAGGATCGCTTGAGCCCAGGAGTTTGAGGTTGCTGTGAGCTAGGCTGATGCCACAGCACTCTAGCCCGGGCAACAGAGCGAGACTCTGTCTCAAAAAAAAAAAAAAAAAATTCTGCCAATGAGGGGTTTATAGGATTTTATACGGATTCGTTTTTTTCCCTCGCTTTTTGCACAAGTGGGAACACACAGTGCCCAAGGCTTCTGTCGTTCATGTATCTGGCATTAGCGTCCTCCTTCCCTGTGTGGATAGACCTCAGTTAATCTGGCTAGCCCTGGGGTGAGATCCACAGTCGAATCTGAATTCCTGGCAATGCTACCACTTCGTCTTTCCCCTCTGAGCTTGGGGGCTCTTTAGTGTCACACGGGGTCATCAGATTTTCTTCTCGGGAGGATTTATCCCAACAGTAAGCTACAGCCAACCACCTGGTCTTTATAGTTTCTCCCATTGCAATGGTGAGATCACCTTCTGCGTAAAAAAACCACTAAATTCAGCTCAATATTCTGCCTCCTTTTTGGAAACGTGCTCCATTGGGGCCAGATCGGATGTGGGGACGAGAAAAAGAGAAGTTGGAGAGAAATCCCAGGTGTGGATCCTGAGTGCCCGAGAGGGTGGGGTTGTCCTTAGTGAGTGTTGGATGGTGTTTAAATCCCGGGAGTGGATGGGGTCTTTGTGGTGGGGGCTTGAGGAGGTGGACAGAGATGAGGTCGGTTCTAAAGCCCCCTGTTCTTGGCCCTGCTCCCCCTTTGTGGGCAATATGGAATGTCCAGCTCTGGAAAGCACAGACTTTGACCTCTGGCTGACCAGGGTTCGATTCTGGGCCTTCCCCAAGTTTGGCTGTTTGGCCCCGGGGGGATCAGGGCTTTTTTCTGAGCCTTACTAACCTTTGGTGTAAAAACAGGGGCAGACGGCCGGGCGCGGTGGCTCACGCCTGTACTCCCAGCACTTTGGGAGGTCAAAGTGGGAGGATCACTTGAGGCCAGGAGTTCAAGACCAGCCTGGGCCATATAGTGAGACCCCATCTCTACAAAAAAAATAGAAAAATTAGCCGGGCGTGGTGGCGCACACCTGTAGTGTCCCAGCTACTCAGGATGCTGAGGCAGGAGGATCACCTGAGCCCAGGAGTTCGAGGCTGCAGGGAGCTACGATGTCGCCACAGAGCTCCAGCCAGGGCAACAGAGCGAGACCCTGTCTCAAAAACAAAAACAAAAAAGAGGGCCAGAAACCCCACTTGCCCGGGATTGTCTTTGAGGACAACATGGTGCCAGCAAGCCTTAATTGAGCACTTACTACGTGCCATGCTCTACACTTAGCTCAGTAAGGTGGATGCAAGCCTGAGACCCGAGGCCAGGAGAGGGACAGTCGCTCACTCGTGCTCAACGGCTCCGAGTGCAGTCAACTCGCTCCGTGGCCATGGTGCTGTGGACCCGCCAGTGTTTTCCCAACTGCAGGGGCCTCCCTCCAAGGCCAAGGGGAAAACGAAGCTGGAGGCCTTAGCCCTCCCTCCTCCTTTCTCCCTCCTCTGGGACAGCAGCTGCAGAACAGCTGGGACCAGGGCGCTGTTTCGTCCCTGTCCCCTGTCTCAGCATCTTTCGTAAATCACTCCCCGGCCCCTGTGTGCCAGGGTTCCTTCTGCAAGAGGCAACCCCAGCTTCGGGAATTCGAGGACAAAGCCCTAATTTTTAACACCCTGCAAGCAGCCCAAAGCAGCGAGACTGCAGTTTGGCAATAAACACAGAATATAGGGGCAGAGAAGGGGTGTGGCTGGGGTCTCAAACTGGAGGCCCCCATGTCGGATCAAGGTCATGATCAAGTTTTGTTGGACCCACATGGGTTTGAATTCAGAGGCCTCCAGTCGGGGGGAGGCTCCCGGTGGCCTCAGGGGCCCCCACCCCCTGTCCTTAGAGTCTGCCCTGGGCCCAGCACACACACTCAGCTCACTGATGGCCCGTGGGCTGTCGGGTTTACAATGGTCAGTGTCACGCTCTTCGGTGCATATCTGTTTATTATGACAATTTCCAAACACACAGAAAAGTGGGAAGGGAGGGAGGCCAGAACATTGGACAATCGGCTTGTCAATTTTAAGAGGGACTGAGGCCCGGAGAGGGTGTCCTACCTGCCCAAAGCCACACAGCTCAGAGATCTAGGGCTTCCCCTAATACGGCAGATTTGGGCAAGTTGGACCAGGAGGGAGACACGGAATGATTCACTTACTCTATTTAAAAATTGGAAAAAAAAAAAAAAAAGGTGGTGGCTCTCGCCTGTAATCCTAGCACTCTGGGAAGCCAAGGTGGGAGGATCGCTTGAGGTCAGGAGTTCGAGACCAGCCTGAGCAAGAGCGAGACCCCATCTCTACTAAAAATTGAAAAAATTAGCTGAGCAACTAAAAGATAGAAACAAAAAATTAGCCGGGCATAGTGGCAAGCGCCTGTAGTCCCAGCTACTTGGGAGGCTGAGGCAGGAGGATCTCTTGAGTTCAGGAGTTTGAGGTTGCTGTGAGCTAGGCTGATGCCAAGGCACTCTAGCCCAGGCAACACAGCCAGACCCTGTCTCAAAAAGAAAAAAGCCATTTATCGAGCACCTAGTATGTGCAGGGCCTAGCGCTGGGCCCTGCATGGGGACCACACGGTCCTAGCTCCTGCCTCCACAGAAACGCTGGGGAGGAAGGGTCTCCAAGCTCAGAGCACAGAGCCCAGCCTCAGGGCCTTTGCACAGGGCCTTTGCCCTGTGAGGTCAGGGTAGCTACAAATGGGTAAACTGAGGCTCGGGTGTGGGAATGACTTGTCCAAGTCCCCATAGCCAGAACAAAACAGGACACACATTCTGGATGCATTCCAGGGTGCAGGGCTGGGTGTGTTTGGGGAACCCCGGGGTGGGCAGAGGTCCCCCAGATGAGGGAGCAGGCCCAGCCAGGAGGAGAAGAGTCTGTGGACCCCCTCAAGCCTTATCTAGTGGCAGCACCCAGATCCGTGCTTGACGGGGAAGCAGTTGGAGGGGCCCCAGGCTCACCTTTGCGGGGGACTGGCGAGCTGTGTGCCCTGGGGCCCCACAGCCTGAGGTCTGTGGCTACCAACGCCTGGGCTCTCTTCTCACAGACTGAACCTGTGGGCCCCACTGGCTGGGTTCTCAGGGCCCCAGCTGCCTGAGTTTTCCTGCTCCCAACAATCCCCTTCCTGTCCTTCCCAGGACGGTGGCCGCAGAGGTACGGAAGCAGGTGTCGCGGGAACGCAGTGGCTCCCCGCATTCCAGCAGGCGCAGCAGCAGCTCCCTGGGGGTAAGTGATTGCGGGGTGCCCCCCTCGGTCCCTGCCCTGTCCATGGGGGAACAGAGATGGCTGCAGCGGTGGCAGGGGAGGGTAGCTCTGTCCTGGCCCTAGCACTGTCCCCGTTGTTCCTGTGGCCACCCTCCCTGCAGCTGCTTGGGGGTAGCCCAGCGTGTGGCCAGGAGGGTGTGGCTCCTGCCTGCTGTCACCCTACCTCCTGCTGCCTGGACCACCCAGCTGGGGCTGGGGGAGGGTGGCACTGGGGGAGCGGAGTGACTTCCGCCGGCCGCCCCGCAGCGGGAGAGGGGTGGAGCCCTCTTGCCCACAGGGCCTTAGGAATTGTCTGTGGCTGGGCCTCGGTCAACATTTCTTTCCTTCCACCATTAGCTCCTGCCCATCCAGGCACCAGGGTGTGATTTCCTTCCTGGAGCCGCTGGAGCGAGGTGGGGGTGGGGAGTCCGAGGTCATGGACCTCCACGGCCCCTCCACAGCTCCAGCACCCTCCGTGGCTCCCACCGCCCTCCTATTTGAGTCCGAAGCCAACACGCACCCCGTTCCGCCCGCCATTCTCAGCCTCTGGGGCAGCCACGTCACAGCCACCTTGCTCCAACCCAGGTCCCACTGACGGAGGTCATTGAGCCCCTGGACTTCGAGGACGTGTTGCTGAGCCGGCCACCGGACGCTGAGCCTGGGCCCCTCAGGGACCTGGTAGAATTTCCAGCCGATGATTTGGAGCTGCTGCTGCAGCCCCGGGAATGCCGGACCACGGAGCCTGGGATCCCCGAGGATGGGTGGGTTCAGCCCCACACTCTTCCCCACCCGCGACTCCACCCTGCCTTTGCGACCCGCCGTCAACACCCCCTTTCCAGGCAGAGTCCAGAGAACCCAACGGGCCCAAGTTCAACTCCTGGCACGGCTGTGTGACCTTAGACGAGTCATCCTTCCTCTCTGAGCCTCCATCTCCCCGTCTGAACTAGGCAGGGCAGTCCCTACCCCGCAGGCCATTGGAACGATGCACAGAGCCCTGCCTCTGTTGACCTGGATTTTATTTTGCTACAGAAAACTGGATGCTCAGGTGAGGGCCGCGGTGGAGATGTACACAGAGGACTGGGTCATCGTCCACAGAAGGTGGGTCCGACTCGCGCGCAGCTCAGGGGGGGTCCGAGCCCGGAAGAGCTGAGCTGTCGTTCACGGCCGGTCCTACTGTTTATCTGCCCACTTTCCCTGCAAGGGCAGCCATACTTTTCTGTCAGAGCACAAGGAGGGTGATGGCCCTGCAGGCATCACGTGGTTCTTGGCAGATATGTTGGGGTGCACTGAGGAGCCCCAGGGAGCCCTCAGCCCCACTACCTGGCCCGCCATCCCTCCTGCTAGGTACCAGCACCTGAGTGCAGCGTACAGCCCAGTCACCACGGAAACGCAGCGAGAGCGGCAGAAGGGCCTCACCCGCCAGGTCTTTGAGCAGGACGCGTCTGGGGATGAGAAGTCCGGCCCTGAGGACTCGGTGAGGGAACTCCTGGCCAGGGTCACGACAGGGGTATGTGTGCAGGCTCCAGCTCCAGCTTTTGGGCACATGTAACAGGAAATGACCCAAAACAGCCTGGAGCCCAAAAGGAATTTTATTGGCCCCATGAGTGAAAAGTTACGGGTAATAATTATACACACTTATCCAGTGCTTAGTGTATACTAAATGCTTCCTGCTTGTTCTCTCCTTTCATCCTTCGAATCAGGGCAACCATCGCACCCATTTTGCAGGTCAAGAAACTGAGGTGTGGCAAAGTTATTAGAGGCCTTGAGCCTCTATGTCCAAACTATTTTGTTCATCAGCATTTAACCTACTTTATGCCAACAATAATTATTCTAAGAACTATTGCATTGTTTCCATTGTTATTTTTAGATGTAAATGGGGAAACTGAGGCCCTTAGAGTGGGGGTCAGAGAGCCAGGGTTGCAGAGCTGAGCTGAGATTTGAACTAGGGCAATCTGGCTCTGACCACATCTGAGTCTGAGGTCAGGAAGAACCCTCCCCTCCCCTGGCAACAGTCATCAAAGTCCCAAGGAAGGCTCTCATTGGCCCAGACCTTGGAGCCAATCCCAGCCAATTCTGGAACTGGCAGATGTGTTCTGATTGGCTAGACAAGGGTCATATGAAGCCCAGAATGTGAGATTGGAGTAGCCTCCCAACATTTATTTGGTACCTACTATATGCTCTCGTGTTTTTATTTAACCATTTGTTGAGTGTTTACTGTATACTCTTATTTAATCACTAAACAGTGGTAAAAGTGGGAGGGGCTCCCCAGACAGAAGTTTCTAGAAAGTGGGTCAGAAAAGTCCTCAGGTGACCCCTGTAGTGGTGACCACAATGCCTGGCCCTCCGCTTCCTCATCTAAGGGTGATGCTAGTGTGTATCCAGCTGGTGCTCACTGCTTGTGCATTCTGCACTGGCAGGATGACTCCCAGCGCTGCTCGGGCTCCCCAGATGACACCCCTCGAAGCAGCGGCGCCTCTGGCATCTTCGACCTGAGGAACTTGGCAGCTGACTCACTGCTGCCCTCGCTGCTGGAGCGGGCCGCCCCTGAGGACGTGGACCGGCGCAATGAAGTCCTGCGGCGACAGCACCGGCCCCAGGCCCTGCTCACTCTCTACCCAGCACCTGATGAGGTGGGTGCCTGTGGACCCAGCAGTCCAACTGACATGTATCTCTATATATCAGCCAACCAGCATTTACTGGGTGCCTACTGTATACCTTGTGTTTATTCAATAGCTTTCGTATATGGACACCTACTATATACTCCTATATTTATCTGACCAGCATTTATTGGGCACCTATGGTATACCCTATGTTTATTCAGTAGGTTTTTTATATGAACACCTACTATGTACTCCTATATTTATCCAACCAGCATTTATTGGGCACCAATGGCGTACCATGTTTATTCAGTAGTTTTTTTATATGAACACCTACTATATACTCTTATATTTATCTGACTAGCATTTATTGGGCACCAACTATATATCCCTATATTTATTCAACCAATACTTCCTATGTGCCTACTGTGTAGTTCTCTATTTAATCAGTCACTATTTGTTGAGCACCTACTATATATGCTTATATTTAGCCAACCAAGATTTATTTGGCACCTATTATATGCTCCTATGTTTTTATTTAGTCATTTATTGAGTACTTACTATGTACTCATATTTATTCAATCAGTATTTATTGGCTGCCTAGTGTATATTGCTCTCTATATATCCAATTAGCATCTATTGAACACTTTCTGTATGTACCTGTGTTTATTCAACCAATTTTTAGTAAGTACCTGTTGTATAACTCTATTTGACTAATATGTTTGGGTACCCACTATATTGCTGGCGTTGGGGATACAGCCATGAATAAAATAGACCTAGTCCCTGCCATAGACCCCTCTACTAGGACATTATAACCCAGACAGAGTAGTGCCATGCTGAGATGCTGGTTAGTGTCCCTTACATGGCCCTCCATGTCCCCGCCACATGGCCCATTGCAACAGGGCATTGTGAGCACCTGGAAGAGGTGCCTGCCCAGGCCTCAGGGGTCAGGGAAGGCTTCCTGAGGGAAGTGTCAGCTAAGCTGTGACCTGAACAGACGTTGGCCAGACAAGGAGGAGTGGAGAAGTGCATTCCAGGCTCTTCTTGGAGGGCGTGTCCCAGCTGCACCCCCACCCAACCCCTACTTTTGGCAGGATGAGACCGTGGAACGCTGCAGCCGCCCGGAGCCACCCCGTGAGCACTTTGGACAGAGGATCCTAGTCAAGTGTCTGTCGCTTAAGTGAGTGTAGTGAGCTACATGAGGGGCCGCATGGGTTCCAGTGCGGTACACGCTACATGAGCGATGCCATTACCACGTGCAGCCCTGTGACCTAGGAGGCTTTTATGGAGGAAAACAAAACTTCCCTTTTCATTATTCTAAGCCGCCAATGCTTAGGCGCCAGTTGTGTGCCGGGCTCTGTTCTCAGCCTTTCATGTGTATTAACCCATCTGATCTTCACCACAACCTTGTGAAGTGGGCACAGGTGGGGAAACTGAGGCACAGAGTGGTGACGTCATTGTGCCAAGATCACACGACTTGAGAGGCCAGAGTCTGGCATTGGCTCACCCTGCTGCTGGGATCCAAGATTGGGGGTGGCAGTGCTAGGGACGCTGGGCCTGGCTCCCAGCCACCCAAGGCCCCCTCCCCATCAGCACCCCCGGGAGCAGCCAGAAGTGCGTGGGAACAGAACGAACAGGATGTGGACTTGGACCCAGGCCTGGCCCTGCCCCTCCTCCCCACCCCGAGTTCCTGCCTGGATGGGGGCAGGAAAGGGAGGCTCCATCTGGCCTGAGGCCCGGGTGGGCCTCCTGTTCTAAGCACAAAGATTGGGAACCGGCTCTGTGTGCTCATCCAGTCATTCAACAAACATTCACGGAGTGGCTGCAGGATACAGGACACCTATCTGTGCTATGGCCACACGGAGCTGGGATGAGAGATGCTCAGGGCATTTAGGGGCCTACGGGAGGCTCCCGACCCAGCTTGAGGGGTGGCAGTGGGGATCTGGGACAGCTTTCCTGGAGGGGAGATGCGGAAGCTAAGACCCAGCGGTGAGGAGGAGCTGGCTGGACAGAGAAGACCAGGGTGGGGGTGGGGGTGGGAGACACAGCACATGCAAGGGCGGCGAGACAAGAGTGGGTACCCAGGCCTTCCAGAGAGGGACAAAACTGAGGCCAAGAGGTGGGCAGGCTGGGCCACGTAGGATTTTGTCTTCAGGGCGGTGGAAGCCTGTGCTCAAGTATTCAGTTTTGAAGACGCTTCCTTAGCAGGCGCGTGGCACGTGGGGCCCAGCAAAGCAAACTAAGACAGGGAGGCGGTCATGGTGGCCGTTAAGGTGAGCGAGGACAGGACTCAGCCCAGGGTGGCAGTGGCCGCAGAGGACGCCCCCGAAAGGAGGTACAGGGAGGCCCAGGGGTCGAGAATTCCAGGATGGGGGGATTGTTGCGCCAAAAGCTGCTTCCGTGCCGGCTGAACAGGTGCTGTGGATGCAGGGGGGAGGGACTCTGTGTGTGTGTGTTACTCTGTGCCTCAGTTTCCCTTTTTGCAAAATGGGATGCACCTTTTATGCAAGCCCTTAAATGGTGGGTCCTTGTGGCCCAGTGGAAATCAGATGTGCCCCCCCCACCTTGGGCCTCAAGAGGGAGTGGCATGTGTGGACAGCAGGGGTGTCAGTGAGACCCTTCTCCCCCGCATTTACGGGCAGGTTCGAGATTGAAATTGAACCCATCTTTGGGATCTTGGCCCTGTACGACGTGCGGGAGAAAAAGAAGGTAGGACCCCCTTTCTTCTCTTCCCCCATCCTCTTCCTCCTCGCTGGGGGGCTGCGGGCTTCCTGGAGGTGATGGCCCAGCTGCCTCTGGTGTCCTCAGATCTCGGAGAACTTCTACTTTGACTTGAACTCGGACTCCATGAAGGGGCTGCTTCGGGCCCACGGCACGCACCCCGCCATCTCTACCCTAGCCCGCTCCGCCATCTTCTCTGTGACCTACCCCTCGCCTGACATCTTCCTGGTCATCAAGGTACCCGCTGGGGCTGGGCAAGAGGGTGGTCATGGTGAGTGCCATAGGTTCGGTTCTTGCCTTCATGGAATGAGACAGACATGTCACCAAGAAGGGTGATCAGGGCTGTTGTAGGGGAGAAATTACGGAGGGCTTCCATGGAGAGATGACAGCTGAGCTAAGACCCATAGGGAGAAAGGCTGTCCCCATGCAACAGCCCGGCGGGTGAGGGCGGAGGGCAGGGAGCGAGTGAGATGCTTTTGGGGAGTTCTGGGACAGATGAAGGACCTAGCTGGCACACTCATTGAGGATTTTCTATTTCCAGGAGTGAGGTCAAATTTCCCTTCCCCAAACCTTCAGTTAGGTTGCAACGATGACATGAATGGAGGGCCCACAGGCAGGGCTTGTTCATGGTCATGCTTCACAGGGGTTCTCTCCTTTAGTTCTCACAGCAGGCCCCAAGGTGGGGGTTGCCATGGTGCCCATTTTCCAGATGGGGAAACTGAGGCTCAGAGCTGGTAAGGGACCTGCCCAGGTTCCCACAGTCCCTGAGTGGTCAGGATTGAAGTCCAGGCCTTGTGGCCCAGAGCCCTGCGAGGAGTGGCCTCTGTGTACACTAACAAAGGAAAATATAAATGTAGGGAAAATACCACCAGTGAAATGTGGGCTTGGAGTTTGGGGGTGGGGTAGCCTCCAGGCAGGCCAAGTGCTAGTACTTGATCCCAAGGACAGTGGGAGCCATAGGAGGTGTTGGAGCAAAAGCCTTCATAGGATGGGAGTATCTGGGGGTCCAGGAGGCTGGGTAGGAGGTCAGGAGGGGAGGGGCGTCTGGGCAGCACCTCAATGGACCCGCCTGCCCCGTAGCTGGAGAAGGTGCTGCAGCAAGGGGACATCAGCGAGTGCTGCGAGCCCTACATGGTGATGAAGGAGGTGGACACAGCCAAAGTAAGCGTTGGGAGGGGTGGCCCGAAGGCAGGGCAGATGCTGGCCGGCAGCAGGCCTGAGCTGGTGGTGGGGCGGGGTCTCCTCGCAGAACAAAGAGAAGTTAGAGAAGCTGCGCCTGGCAGCCGAGCAGTTCTGCACCCGCCTGGGCCGCTACCGCATGCCCTTCGCCTGGACCGCCGTGCACTTGGCCAACATCGTGAGCAGCGCGGGGCAGCTGGACCGGGACTCAGACTCCGAGGGCGGTGAGGAGGCGGGGCTGCTGGGCGGGGGCGGGGCTGCAGGCCCCAGGGCGGGGCTATGGGCGGGGCTGATGGCTCCAGGGCAGGGCTAGGGGCGGGGCCGGGAATGGGGTGAGGCGGCGCTCCCTCTGCTGGCCATACTCGGTACCGCACCTGAGTCTCCCTGTGTCTGTCACCTCTGTCCCCCTCTGTGTCTGTCATTGTCTGCCCTAGAGCGCCGGCCCTCCTGGACAGACCGCCGCCGTCGGGGTCCCCAGGACCGGGCGAGCAGCGGGGACGACGCCTGCAGCTTCTCTGGCTTCCGCCCAGCCACGCTAACTGTCACAAACTTCTTTAAGCAGGTGTGTATACCAGAGTAGGAGGCTAGGGGGAAGGGTGGCCAGGGACTCCCCCGCTTCCCTATGGCCGCATCAGCTGTGGGGACCCCTAGTCCCTCGGCCCCGGCTCACGGAGCGGGTGTCATGCAGGAAGCCGAACGGCTCAGTGATGAGGACCTCTTCAAATTCCTGGCTGACATGAGGCGCCCTTCGTCCCTGCTGCGGCGCCTGCGGCCTGTGACCGGTGCGTGGCATACCCCATAAACGGGCGCCCTCACTCTCACGCAGTCACTCAGCAACCCTACACTCAGCACCGACTGTGCCAGGCACCCAACGATGACGGTGACAGATCGAACCCAGACCTCAGGGGCTGGACCTTCTATTGGGGGCCATAGACAAGAAACAGAACAAATAAGGCAATAAATAGTGGGTCAAATGAGGGGTGTGGCGGGGGGCGGGGACGGGTCCTGAGAGTAGAGCTGATCAAACATGCGGGTGGGAGACAGGAGAGTTCAGGGCGACTTCTGGCCTTGGCACCCGAAGGACAGAGCCCCCGGGGGGCACTGTGGGGGAGTCAGGGCTCAGCTCCGCAGCCCCGGACGGTCCTGGCCAGGAGGCTCCCAGGCAGGTGCAAACTGGCTCCTCCCTGCCCAGCCCAGCTAAAGATCGACATATCCCCGGCTCCCGAAAATCCCCACTTCTGCCTCTCCCCTGAGCTGCTGCACATCAAGCCCTACCCAGACCCCAGGGCGCGGCCCACCAAGGAGATTTTGGAGTTCCCTGCCCGCGAAGTCTACGCCCCCCACACCAGCTACAGGTACGGCCACCGGGGCCCAGCTGGGCGCTTAGATGGGGCGTGCAGGCATCCTGCCAGGTGCGGTCCCCCTCACTCGCAGATTCACAGACACCCAGGGTGCGACGCCGCTGCTCTGATTTAATGGAGGGTGTTCAGGCGTGAAGGGTACGTGTATTTATGTCCTTGCTCCATGCCTCCCCCACGGGGCCACATCCTCTGCCTTTGCCCCGCCTGCTTCCGTCTCTGCTCTGTGCCTGGAAGGGGGGCCCGGCCCCCTGGCTGTCCCCAGTGGACAGGCAGCTCCTCTCTGCGCGGTGGGCCTCACGGGGCGTGGAAGCATCCCTTGCATGACTGGTCCTGAGTTCTGTGCAGGCAGGCTCAAGCTGGGAGTGCTGCCGTGTGGAGTCTGGGGAGGAGATGCGGCTTAGTCAAGGCGAGGGGGTCCCTTCCAGCTGCCCTGCGTGCCCCCGCCATCCAGCTGCCCTGCATGCCAAACGCCTGCCCGGCTCACCTCTCCTGGATCTTTCGCAGCCGGTGCTGCTGCGCTGCCATCTCCCGCCTCTGCCGCTGCACGTGGCCCATGAGGGCCCACACGATGTGGCTCTGCTTGTCAGTGTGAGCCTGTGGGTCAAAATGGAAACCTCAGCTGGCAGCTGTCTCACCTCCCATCCCCTGACCCTGCCCAGGGACCCCTATTGCGTCTGCGTGACCCGGCAAATCGCTAACACTCTCTGGCCTCAGCTTTCTCATCTGTAAAATGGGTATAAAACAGGACTCACTTAATGGGTTTGTTAGGATCTTCGTATGAATTATTAAAGGGCCTAGAGCAGT
Organism: Indri indri; assembly: GCA_004363605.1. Classification (NCBI taxonomy): domain Eukaryota; kingdom Metazoa; phylum Chordata; class Mammalia; order Primates; family Indriidae; genus Indri; species Indri indri. The sequence goes on along the minus strand of RJWJ010014183.1, from coordinate 17,664 downwards.
GCTGGATACTTATGGGGCACTTGAGAAATGTTACCAGTTAGTCTAGTAGTGAGCATTTATTGAGTACCAACTGGGTACCCTGCCCCATGCTGAGTATTTTATCTGCATTGAGTACTTGGCTCTGCTCTGAGATATCAGTTGTCGGCCTTATTTGCAAATGGGGAAACTGAGGCACACACAGGGACATGGATTTTGCCCAGGGTCCCCCAGATGGCAGGCTGGCCTGGGAGGTCTCTGGGACTCAAGGTTCAGAAGCCAGTTCTGGCAGGGAGTCAGGGTCTCAACCCCCCAGGGCTGGGAGTCTCTTACCTTTAAGGCCTCAAATTCTTGACGGGCATGGCCCAGCCCGGCACCCTTCAGCTGGAGTTCTAGCTGCTGCACATTGTCCCACAGCACCTTCTGTTCCTGGGCCACCTCCCCCAACGCCTGGGCCATGGCCTCTGCATGCAGCTGCAGAACGTCCTCCTCCATCTGCTCAGTAGACGGTGGGTCGTTAGTAGGATGACCAAGTCGTCTTTGGGTGCCCAGAACTTGCCTGGTTCTATCACTGAAAGTCTTGCATTCCAGGAACCCTCGCTCAGTCCTGGGCACACCAGGATGGGTGATGACCCTAGACATTAACTCCCCCTTCAGACTCCTACCCACCCTACAACGTCCCAGCTGCAGTGCCCACCTGTGTCTTCAACAAGCTTGCTCGGAGTTCCTGGGCTACATCCCGTCCCCGGCTGATATCCTGTCCTAGGAGTCCCAGGGTGTGGCCATAGAGGCCCAGGTTGCGCCCAGCCTCCGTCAGCCGTGCCTCCGTGGCCTTGTACACGCCATTCAGGGCCTGGCTCAGCTGCAGGGTCCCATGGAAGAGGAGGGTCAGCTCCTCGTGCTCTGCCGGCTGCAGGCTGCCCGTAGGGGCTGCGGCAGCAGGCCGGCCCACCGTTGCCAGGGCCCACAGCAGGCACAGAGCAAGCACTGGCATGGTGTGTAGCCACAGTGCCACTTCTGATACCTTTTATGCTCCTACATCCCCACTTACCCCTGGTCAATCGTTAACCAGCCAGCTGGGTGCCCCGTGTTGTGCAAGGGCCTCGCAGTGACGAGACAGTTGCATCAGGTGAATGTCTGGCCAAGTCACACTGGGATCACGCTGCCTGGGGCTCAGGGCCAGGCATGGCAGAGAGCACAGGGAAAGGAATGGCCTAGGACCCTGTTGGGGGACCCTGAAGCTCATTGTGTCAAGCCTCAGTTTCCCCATCTGTGAACAGGCATGACAACAAGGTTGGTATTAACAGTGAGGCTTTTATGAGCACCAATGGTTTGCCCAGAGCTTTTCTAGATCGATGCTAACTGTGACTTTACTCCCTGAATAACTGTGGACAAGTGACTCAGTTTCCCTACCCATAAAACGGGGGTGAGGTTAGTCCTGTCTCATGGGCTGCCTGTGAGAAGTGAATGAGTTACTTCATGCTGAGTGCTTGGAATGGAGCCCAGCGCATAGTAAGTCCCGTGTGAGTGTTTGGTGCAATTATTGTCATTATTGTTATTTCTCATCATTAGTAGAGTGATTAATGCAAATGCTCAGCAAGATGGCCTGACAACCCCATTATACAGATAGGGAAACTGAGGCCCAGAGGGAGGTTGGGGCTTGCAGAGAGTTACCTCTTGGGGAGGGAGGCAGGACTCTGACCCTCACCCCTACCCTTGGACTCTGACCTTAGTTTTTCCACCTGAGAGGCAGGCTACATTACTCTAGTGACTCCTCCTTGGGGGAGGGGCAGTCAGGCCACTTGGGCCACTTTGGAACTCTGGCCCTGAGTGTCCATCTGCTCCCCGCCCTCTTCCTTGGTGTGCCCCATTAGCGCCCCCAAAGCCACTCTGCGTTCCCACCCTGTGCCGGTCCGTCCTCTCTCCTGCCTGGTGCCCATAATACCTGTCACCCAGCCCTCAGTGCCCCAGCCTCGTGACCGAGTGGTCTGTGTCCCCCGCCGGCCTCGCCCCTGCAGCCCGGCTGCTTATGTGCGCCCGCAGGGCCCCTGCCCCTCTGACCCCTGCCCTGTCCCGCAGGAACCTGCTCTACGTGTCCCCGCGCAGCCTCAACTTCAGCAGCCGCCAGGGCTCCGTGCGCAACCTCGCCGTGCGGATACAGTACATGGCGGGCGAGGACCCCAGCCAGGCGCTGCCGGTCGGTGGCTTTGTCCCCGGGGAGGCGGGGCGGGGCGTCTTCGGCGGGCCCCTCACCTGCACACCCCCCGCCCCAGGTCATCTTCGGCAAGTCCAGCTGCAGCGAATTCACCCGCGAGGCCTTCACGCCCGTGGTCTACCACAACAAGTATGCGGGGTGGCGGGACGCACGAGGACCCTGGGGACGCTGATGGGTGTCGGGATAGCAGAGTGCGGGGAGGTCCTTATCATACACGGGCAGCACAGGCGGCAATGCAGGGGGCAGCAAGAAGGGAGGCGAAGGCTCTTGGGGCGCTAAGGGGGTGACTCGAAGCAGAGAGCAGGGACAGCGGGGGACCGGCGTGACAGAGGCTATGGGGCACACAAGGGGAGTCCCAGCCCCCAGCAGATCCCCCGGCGGGTCCCGCCAGGTCCCCCGAGTTCTACGAGGAGTTCAAGCTGCGTCTTCCAGCCTGTGTGACCGAGAACCATCACCTGCTGTTCACCTTCTACCACGTCAGCTGCCAGCCCCGGCCGGGCACAGCCCTGGAGACGCCCGTGGGCTTCACTGTGAGCCGCCCCCTCCCCGCCACCCCCTGAGCCCTCCTTGTCCCCCGGCCTGGCCGCAGGCCTGACCCCCGGCCTCTCCCCAGTGGATCCCGCTGCTTCAGCACGGCCGCCTGAGGACCGGCCCCTTCTGCCTCCCGGTGTCCGTGGACCAGCCGCCGCCCAGCTACTCCGTGCTCACCCCAGATGTATGTCCCCCCACGGGGGGCTCCCAAGCCACCTGCCTTCCTTGCCGTCAGCGCCCCGGGGAGCCTCGTCCTCTGCTGGTGCCTCTAGGGCCTCACATCCCCCCATGAAGCTATTTCCTGACTCACTCGATGAATGTCCACCCTGTGTCCCCAATCTCTGTCCCCCTCTTAGCACGTGGGTTTCCACCCTGCCCAGTGGTCTCCCTTAGTCCCCTGGGACTGGGCTGGGGGTGGGATTCCCAGCTGCTCCCCTAGGCTGGCCCACACTCAGGCCACAGTGTCGCAATGGCTGGGGCTTCCGGGTGGCCTGATTAGTGGGGGTCGGCCAGTGCCCAGCTGGTGCCTCCTTCCCTCAGGTGGCACTGCCGGGCATGCGCTGGGTGGACGGGCACAAGGGCGTGTTCAGCGTGGAGCTCACTGCAGTGTCCTCTGTGCACCCCCAGGTAGGGGCTCCTGCCTTGCCCCCTTCTGCCTGCCCTGGGATTGGGCAACAGTTGCCCCCGGCCAGGAATGTCTGGCCTCAGGCCATGGACGTGACTTTGGTCAGCTGGGCTGGGCTCTCAGAGAAGCTGCTGACTCAGGCAGGGGTGGCTTCAACACCCTGGGCACTTCCCCACGTCCCCACCCAGGACCTGCACCTGGATAAGTTCTTCACACTGGTGCACGTCCTGGAGGAGGGGGCCTTCCCGTTCCGGCTCAAGGACACCGTGCTGAGCGAGGGCACCGTGGAACAGGAGCTGAGGGCCAGCCTCGCGTCCCTGCGCCTGGCCAGCCCTGAGCCCCTTGTGGCCTTCTCCCACCACGTTCTGGACAAGCTCGTGCGTCTGGTCGTGCGGCCTCCAATCATCAGTGGCCAAATTGGTGAGCGAGTGTGGCCTCGGGCCTCAGTTTCCCCATCTGGAAGATGGCTCCTCAGTGCCCTGGTCCTAAGTGACCTTTGATAGCCCAGTTATCTCTCTGGCCTCAGTTTTGCCATCTGAAAAATGGCCCCAGTCCTCTGCACCCAGAGCAAGTCCTCTATGCTCCCTTGATGGTCATATGACCCCTTGGGTCCTGATGTCTCTATCTTTGGAAAGTGGGTGGGGAGGTGAGAGGCGCTGGGCCCTGGAACTTGACCTCCGCTTTGCCCGACAGTGAACCTGGGCCGTGGGGCCTTTGAAGCGATGGCCCATGTAGTCAGCCTTGTTCACCGGAGCCTGGAGACTGCCCAGGATGCGCGTGGTCACTGCCTACAGCTGGCGGCCTATGTCCACTACGCCTTTCGCCTGCCTGGCACTGAGCCCAGCCTCCCAGGTGGTAAGTGTTGGTGGAAACCCCTGAGAGACAGAAAGTATCTCAGAGATGAGCGTCCCAAGCAGTGAGAACAGCACGTGCAAAGGCCCTGAGGCCTCACAAGCTTTGGGCAACTTGCAAGAGAGATAATGTCTTGCCCACTTTTGCCCAATTGCAAGGCATATGGTCTCTGGTGATCATTCAGCCAGTCAGCAAGCATCTTCTGTCGCTCGGGGCAGAGCCTTAGCTGCCTGGGTTTGAATCCTGGCTCTGTCACCTACAATCTCTATGAGCCTGGGCAAGTGACTTCACCTCTCTGAGCCTGTTTTCCCTTTTATAAAACAGGGACAATAATAGTACACACCTCATGGGGCACTGGTAACAGTAAATGATACAGCAGTCCATGCAAAATGCTTAGCACATTGTGAGCACTCAATAAAGGTGGATTTTTTTTCATATGCCAAATAATTAATGACAACACCAACCCCTGTGTGCCAGGCATTATTCTCAATTTTTCAATCCCCCCGGGTCTGTCTGAGGTAGCAGCCATCGTACCCATTTTATAGATGAGGAACTTAGAGGCTCAGAGAGGGAAAGTGATTTTGCCAAGGTCGGCCGTCTAGGAAAGGACTAGGGGTCTTCATGGCAGGTGGGCGGGGGGCTGATCCTGTTCCCTCCATTCCCAGGGGCTCCTCCAGTGACAGTGCAGGCTGCCACCCTGGCCCGTGGCTCCGGTCGCCCCGCAAGCCTCTACCTGGCCCGTTCCAAGAGCATCAGCAGCAGCAACCCTGACCTAGCCGTGGCCCCCGGCTCCTTGGATGATGAGGTTTCCCGTATCCTGGCCAGCAAGGTAGGGTGACGGGGCCACTGGGACCACCAGCCTCAGGGGCCATGGCTGCCGAGGGGGCGGGTGAAGAATCTCACTGTCAGTGGAAGATGGGGAACAACAGTAACCACACCATGGAGAAAGGCTTAACTCTGGGCAGGGGACTGGTCTGTGGCTGTCGCAGGTTGGGGACTGCGCTGGGTTCTGCGCTCCATGACCAAGGAGGGGTGGCAGAGCTTGGTCTGGTTGAATAAAGAGCAGGATATACATAGTATATGCATATACACATGCACCCCATACGCCTATGTACACGGTGCGTATACACACGCACCCATGCACATACATATACGGGTGTGTATACACACGTACCCCATACGCCTATGTACACGGTGCGTATGCACACGCTCCCATGCACATACATATACGGGTGTGTATACACATGTACCCCATACGCCTATGTACACGGTGCGTATGCACACGCTCCCATGCACATACATATACGGGTGCATATACACACGAATCCCATGCACACACCTACGCGGGTGCGTGTACACATGCACCCCATACACCTGTGTACACAGGTACATATGCGCACGCACCCATACACATACATGCATGGGTGCTTATATGCACGCACCCCATGTACCTATGTACACAGTGTGTATACACGTGCACCCCACACGCATACATACATGAGCATGTATACACACACACCTCGTGCACATACCCACGTGGCTGCGTATACACACGCACCCTGGGCGCCTACCTGCACGGGTGCATATGCGCACATACCCATGCACCTGTGTACACGTGCACATTCTCCAGCGTCGCGCGTGGCTGCACACGTGGGCACATGTATGGCCCAGGGCAGCATCCGCGCTTGGCGTTTCATGCTGCTTTCCCCGCCCTGCGTCGGGGATGCCACCAGTTACCCGTGTGTCTCCAGGGCATCGATCGCTCACACTCCTGGGTGAATTCCGCTTACGCTCCGGGAGGCAGCAAGGCTGTGCTGCGGCGGGCGCCCCCTTATTGCGGGGCCGACCCCAGACAGGTGCCCTCCCTATCTGCCCCTGCACGAGTGTGACGCCCACCTTAGCATGAGCCCCTCCCACCTCCCTGGCTGCCTCCGACTAACCTAGGGGTGCTGCCTGCAGACCCCTCCTGCCTTTGTTTGGGGCTGTGGCATCGCTGGGTCATCTTAACCAGCCTTTTTTGCTGCCACATGGGCCACAGGCCCAGAAAGAGACAGGAGGCATGGGGTGGTATGCAAATAGCATGCAAATGATATGCAAATCTGCTCACCCATAACCTCACTCACTGCCCTGCATGGCCTAGTCCCCTCCCTTTAATCCACCTCTGTTCAGGGGACTCTCAAGTGTCCCCTTGGCATAACCAACCTGAATGTTGTCAAGGGGGCGGAACTGAATCTCTGGGCCCCCCTATCCCATTTCAGACAAAGAACTCCCCTTGCCCCCTTCCCAGGTGCCTGGTGTGGGGAAGGGCTTTGCCTCCAGACAGACCGGGGTTCAAGTCTTAGCTCTGCCGCCCCAAGCAATTGGCCACACGTCCCTGAGCCTCAGTTTCCTCATTTGTGAAATGAAGATATTGCTCCAAATTTTCAGATCTAGTAAGGACTTGAAGCAGGTTGCTCAGCGTCGTGGTCCTGATGCTGTACTCGAGTTAGGGCTGAGGACGTTGCGGGCGGGATGTTGCTGGGAAGATTAGCGCCTTGGCCCAGCCTCCCCTGAGCTCCGGTTAGTCAGGGAAATACACACGGATCAAACAGACGCACAAGTGTGCAACTGCACGATTGGAAAATGCCGGAAGGGAAGTGAACAGCAGCAGGGCACCAGCTTCCCTCTGGGTGATCTTGGGGGTGACATCTTTGCTAAGACCTGAAGGGTGAGATGATGCCAGCCAAGGAAGGGAAGTCTGGGTTTGTGGCTCCTGCCTACCCCTGATCCTGGCACTTTGAACAGGGCTCCCCTCAACATCCTGATTCCCTGAGAGTCAGCTGTGCCTTGGAGAGCAGGAAGGGGGTTAGGAGGTGACAACTTGGTTTGAGAGTGGCATTCCAGGCAGCAAGTGGCACCCTGCTACATGCCAAGGAGCCAGGGTGTGGCAGGGACCAGGGGAGCTGAAGGGGCTGCGAGTGTCAAGGCAGGTCCCAGGGGTTGGGCCAACTCCACCATCAGACTTCCTGTCCCTACCAGCCGCCTCGCCTCCTGACCAGCAAAGGAGGAGGCGAGAGTGGAGCTTGAGTCCCCCCCATACCCATTTCACAGATGGGGACAGTGAGGCCCAGTGAAGCCTCAAGCCAGGCTGGGGCAGGGCCAGGCCTGGTCCTTGGGGCTGTCTCAGCTGCTTCATCTCTCATGACTATGTCACCTCCTCTGTCATTGTCTTCCTGCCTCTTTTTTCTCCTCCCCCCTCTAACCCACTTTGTCTACACCTCCTCTGGCCACACACACTCTTGCCATCTACACTGATTTCATCTCCTCTGCTTTCACCCACCCCTCTCTCACCCATTTGCAAACCTTTGTTTAAGCTCCACCCATCCCCTCCCTCCCGCCTGTTGCGGTCACACTGCTTTGTCACCTCCTCCCTGCATCTTCACTGTCATTCTCACCTCCTCCAACACATTCCTCTCTGTCCACACCCGCACACCTTGATCTTAAGTCACTGGCTCTTTCCGGCCACTCTCCCATCGGTCCCTGCCTCCCCTGCCCACTCCCACGGCACCTTGGCCACGCCGACCCATCCCTCGTCCCCACCTGTCCCCGCCACCCTGTGCTCATCCACGTGGAAGCATCTCTTTCTCTGTATTCACACCGACCCACCTGTCTTCCCCCATCCATGTCCCCTTGGACACGTCTTTCCTCTGCCCGCGTCACCACTGCCTCCCCCACACTAACCCTCTCCTCGCCATCGCATCCCATCATAGGCCACCGACCGCAGCTCTGGCCGAGCCTCCTCCTACCTCGAGGGCTCCTCCTCGGCCCCATCAGCCACCCAGCCGAGACCCACTATGCAGAAGGTAGTGGGGGGAGGGGTGGGTGACTCAGTTTCTGCCCCAGGCCCCAGCAAAGGGGCCAAGAGCTCCTCCTCCCCCAGCCCAGAGCTCAGCAGGGTCCAAGAGCCCAGGGAAGGGACACGTCAACTCTTCTTGTCCCCTCTCCTCCTGCATGGCCCCCTGCTGCGCTAAGCCCTCCCCTGGCATGCCCACCAGCGGCAGGTGTGGGAGGGAGTGGCGCCTGGCTCCCTGTGACCCCTGCCTCTGCCCGCAGCTGCTCCACGAGGAGCTGGCACTGCAGTGGGTGGTCAGCAGCAGTGCTGTGCGCGAGGCGGTCCTCCAGCATGCCTGGTTCTTCTTCCAGCTCATGGTGAGCCCCCTCCCTTCCTGGGGGCAAGAGACCCTCAGGGGAGCCCCTTCCTCCTCAGAGAGAGAAGCCCCCTGAGAACGTACCTGAGACCCGTGAGGAATGGCCTCGAGGAACCCCCACAGAGAGATGAGAGGTCCTTAAGGGGGTCTCCCCGGAGAGACTGTACCTGAAATCTCCGTTCACAGAGTGAGGACGCCCCCTTCACCGTGAGACTGTTAAGGGAGAGAGACCATTGAGAGACCCCTACCCAGAGAGATAAGTCCCTCCTCCAAGAACTAGCCCCAGATGGAGAGGGAGACCCCCCAAAAAAACTCTTAAAGAAATTCCTTGAATGGCCCCTTCCTGAAACCTACTGGCCACATCCCCGGTGGCTCTTGGATGGGCTTTCAAGCCCCAGCCCTGGCTCCCCCAAATCCAGCTCCTTAAGCCCCTCCATCTGTCCCACCCACAGACCTGCTTAAGCCCCTCCCACACCACGCCCCCTCAGCTTTCCCACTCACACTGCCTAGGACTCACACAGGCCCCACCCATGGCTTTCAAGCCCCACCCACATGCCACAAGCCCCGCCCACATCTCCCTCAGGTCCCACCCTCAGTTTACAGCTCCTGGGCTCAAGTTTAACTTCAGCCTACCTACCTTGCTGCTAAAGCCCCACCCCTGCCATTAAGTCTGCTCCACCCGCAGCCCCATAAGCCCCACCCACATCCCTCTCGCCCCACCCGCAGGTGAAGAGTATGGCGCTGCACCTGCTTCTTGGCCAGCGGCTGGACACGCCCCGCAAGCTGCGCTTCCCTGGGCGCTTCTTGGATGACATTGCAGCCTTGGTAGGCTCTGTGGGCCTAGAGGTCACCACCCGTGTCCACAAGGTAAGAGATGCAGGGAGTGCACGGGGGAAGTGGCCTGAGGGAGGACAGAGAGCCAGCCTGCCAGGCAGGGGTGACAATCCTGCCCAGTGCCTTCTGGCTGCAAGACCAGGAATCCAGTTTGCTGGATGGGTCTGTTCATTCGTTGTCTGTTTCTTGAGCACCTAATATACAGCCCTGAGCTGGGTGTAGCCACACACACAGCAGTAAACAAAACAGACCAAAATCCTTGCCCTCGTGGAGCTGACATCTAAGGGGAGACATGAAGAAAGTGAGGGAATAGTCCAGGCGACGCCTGGGGAAGAACATTCCAGGCAGGGGGGACAGCAAATGCAAAGGCCCTGAGGCAGGACGGTGCTGGGCTGTTAGGAGAACAGTGAGGAGGTGAGTGTGGCTGCATTAAATAAGGGGAAATGGGGGTTGGTGAGAGCAGGGAGGTGACAGGGCAGACCCATTAGCCCTTAGTACAGTTCAAGTGTACAGGAAGTATAATAAATGTATGTTGATGTTCTGAGACCCTGACAACTGTCCAGGTTCTAGAACACCAATTCCAGTGCTCATGGGGGCTAGGCAGGCAATAATAATGATCATAGTAATAATATCGAGCCTTTATTGAGTGCTCACTGTGTATCTAAGCACTTTAGATGGATTGTATCATTAAATTATCCCAATAACCCATGAAGTTGGTATTCATGTAATCTCCATTTTACTGATGGGGAAACTGAGGCAGAGAATGACTGAGTAGCTTAACCTGGTACCACTCGGCTAGGAAGGGACAGAATGAGGATTCGAATCTGACCCCACCAATCGCAGAGCCCATGCTCTCAATACCACCTTCAGTCGGGAGAGTGGGGTTACGGTGGACCAGAGAACAGAAGCGACCCCATTTAACAGGGGCAACCATCGCTCAGTCCAGCGACAGAAACCCTGCAGGAACGTGGCTCTGCTGTGGCCAGATTGTCTGGTTTCGAAAGAGAAACAGGATTTCTGGATTTGATGAGAACTTTCCAGACTTTTGAAATGCCGTTCTGGCTCAAGCCAGCCCTTGCACAATCCCATGCAACCTCTGAGCTGGTCTCGAAGGTCTCGGTCATATCTCACTAGAGCTTTCCCAAGAGCTGACAATCCCAGGGGCTGACCACTTTCAGAAAGGGCTGTGGGGAAGAACTATGAATGACCCTGAAAAGTAGTATCCTTGCAGATGCTAGGGGGGCTCAGTGACAGGCCACAGCAGTTTCATTCATTCTCTTGACATTTATTGAGCACTGATTGCATCGGGCTCCATGCACAAGGAAGACCCAGTCACTGCCGCCCTGTGGACTCTGAAGCTAACTTGCCAGCCACATCCTTCCTCAGGGCCTTTGCACTGACTGTTCCCTCTACCCAGAATGCCTTTCTCCTCTTGGTTCCTTCTCATCCTTCCGGCTTCTCTCGAAGCAGTACCCCATTCTATTGTCTTCAGAGCAGATAGAACTATCTGGAATTCATGTCTATGGTCTGTCTCCCCCACACGTGAGACCATGAGTTGGACAAGCAGCAGGGACGGTGTCTGCCTCAGTCACAGGGCGTGGCACACAATAGATGCTCAGTATGTCCTTGTTAATTGATTGCTGTGGGTGTATCATTTAGGGCAGAGGCTAATTCTTTTGAATGTGATCACAAGTGATCTAAATAACCAAAGTTTATTTCTGAGGTTCCAGGGGGTTTCACAGTGTGTGCCCAGCCCTCATGGTTCCGTGGCACCGGCCACATCAAGCATTGAACCGCTTTGCCATCTGCGAGGCCGCCTCACTTCCCTTCAAACCCCATTGGCCAGAATGTGGTCATATGGTGCCGCCAGCTGCAAGGGATGCTGGGAAATGTAGTCTCTTCCCCGCTCCGCATTATGGACAGAGAGGGGGAGGATTTTGCAGAAAGTGAGTGGCCAGTCTCTGCCATGGTGTGTTAGGGAGCGTGGGGAGGACAACCAGGAAGGCCCTAGGGCACTGAGGCCGCACCTGGAGGTGGCAGGTGGCCGTGCCCCTGCGGGGACTCAGGAGGGCGGAGTTGGGGTGGCTGTGGGTGACAGGTCCCTGTGTCCCCAGGACATGGAGCTGGCCGAGCGCCTCAACGCCAGCCTGGCCTTCTTCCTCAGCGACCTGCTGTCCCTGGCTGACCGTGGCTTCGTCTTCAGCCTGGTCCGGGCCCACTACAAGCAGGTAGGGGTGGGTGAGGCGGATGACGTGGCGGGGGCCGTGGACGGGGCAATGCTGACGTCACCGCTGACCGCCCCTCCCCCGCAGGTGGCCACGCGGCTCCAGTCGTCCCCCAACCCGGCCGCCCTCCTGACTCTGCGCATGGACTTCACCCGCATCCTGTGCAGCCACGAGCACTACGTGACCCTCAACCTCCCCTGCTGCCCGCTGTCGCCCCCGGCCTCGCCTTCCCCCTCCGTATCCTCCACCACCTCCCAGGTGGGCTGGCCTCGCTTCTGCCTCCCCCCCTTAACCTGTGACCTCTCACCTTCTGTCCGTCTCCATTGATTCCCTCGTCTCCGTCCCTTTCATGGTGGGCCACTGCCTAGGTGGACCGACCCTACTTTCTGCTTGACTTTTTACCTCTGACCCATCCTTCTCAGCAGTTTCCCCGGAGTAACTTCTGATTTCTCATCCCTCAAGCCTAATTCCCAGGCCAGCATCTTCTCTTCTGCTGTTTGTCAGTCCTCTGACTTTTGACGCCATGCCCTGTTATCTCACGGATGAGTTAACCCCAACCTCTCACCTCTGGCCTTTGACCTCATGCCCACCGTCACCTCCAGATGAATTATCCAAATCTCTCATCTCTGGCATTAGGCACGATGATTTCTTTCTCCTCCCAGATGGCTCTAATGGCGACCTGTCACCTCTGACCCTTGACCCCAGGCATCCCCGATTTCTCCCCCCAACACCCTCTGCAGAGCTCCACCTTCTCCAGCCAGGCCCCGGACCCCAAGGTGACCAGCATGTTCGAGCTGAGTGGGCCCTTCCGGCAGCAGCACTTCCTGGCAGGGCTCCTGCTGACGGAGCTGGCGCTGGCCCTCGATCCCGAGGCTGAGGGGTGAGCACAGATCGGGGCAGGTGGGATGGTCCAGGAGCCATGTCCCCTCTGTCCTGAGCACCCACCCCGCTACCCCACAGGGCATCCGTGTTGCACAAGAAGGCCATCAGTGCTGTGCACAGCCTGCTCTGTAGTCATGACACTGACTCCCGCTACGCCGAGGCCACCGTGAAGGCTCGTGTGGCTGAGCTGTACCTGCCACTGCTGTCACTTGCACGGGACACGCTGCCACGGCTGCATGACTTTGCTGGTCAGCGGGCCAGGGAAGGGTGGGGTCACATGATCCAGGGGCTGAGTCACACAAGGCACAGTCAAGGGTATGGGGATGGCGTTAGGATCAGCAGAGCAGGTTCAAGTTCTGCCATAGAGCACTAGTCGCCATAACTTCTCTGAGCCTCGGGTTTCTCATCTGTAAAATGGGAACAGTAATAGCACGAACTCCTATCAGCCCACAATAAATGAGCGATGTTATTGTACCATTTATTATTTTCTAAGAAGAGAAAATGTGAGGAGTGGAAAGTGAGAAACACCCGGATGAGAAGATGCTTGGAGCCCCGCGTTCATCATTCACCTGTTTATTCAACAAACGTTTATTGACAGGGTTGAGGGACAGTATAATGCAGTGGTTGAAAGCACAGAGTTGGGATTTGTGGGGAGATCAGTTTGGGGATATTCTCAGCCACTATCTCTTGAATTTTTTTTTCTGCCTCATTTTCGCTCTTCTCTCCTGGGACTCCAATTACACGTATGTTAGTCCCTTTGACCGTGTCACGTGTCTGTTATGCGCTGTTTTGTTTTTTTTTATTCTTTTTGCTTCAGTTGGGAAATTTTCCATTCACCTGTCTTTTGGTTCACTAATTACGTCTTCTGTTGTGTCCAGTCTTCTATCAACGCCATCCATTGAGTTCTTAATTTCTAATATTGTATTTTTCAGTTGTAAAATGTCTATTTGATTTTTCTTTTGGTTGATCCCAGTTTTCGATTTTGAAATTGTCTTTTTTTTTTTTTTGGCCCATTTTGCCCATCTTTTCCTCTGACTTTGATTTTAAAGTCCTTGTTTGCTGACTTCAACATTTGGTCATCTGTGTGTCTTTTCTGTCTCTTTTCTGTCTTATCCATCGCATCATCCTATCTCATCACGTCTTGTAATTTTTTATTGTATTTTGGACATTGTAAAAAGAACCATAGGGCTAAAACAATGTCATTTTTCTCCAGCGAAAGGATAACAGCCTGATTACATCAATTCAGTCAGGAATTAAGCTGGGCTGGATTGAGCTAGAACTGTAGTTAGATTCCATCTACTTTTTAAGAGTCTCTAGGGCAAGATCTGTTTTGTTGGCAGCTCCTCCGCCTGGTGAGACTTTCACAGAGAAGGGATGAGAGTTACTTTTTTAAGATCATAGACTTAGGAACCAGACTGCTGAGGTTAAAATCCTAGCTCCACCCTTTACCTGCTGTGGGACCCTGGGCAAGTAACTTAACTTCTCTGTATCTCAGTTTCCTCATCCATAACGTGGGAATAACGAAAGTAGTTACCTTTGTAGGGTTGTTTTGATGATTAAGAGTGAATTTTTTTTTTGAAACAGAGTCTCGCTCTGTCGCCCAGGCTAGAGTGCAGTGGCGTCATCATAGCTCACTGCAGCCTCAAAGTCCTGGGCTCAAGCGATCCTCCTGCCTCAGCCTCCCGAGTAGCTGGGACTACAGGTGCGCACCACCACACCCGGCTAATTTTTCTATTTTTTGTAGAGATGGGGTCTTGCTCTTGCTCAGGCTGGTCTCGAACTCCTGACCTCAAGTGATCCTCCCGCATTGGCCTCCCAGAGTGCTGGGATTACAGGCATGAGCCACTGCAACTGGCCAACAGTGAATATTTTTGAAGGGCCTAGAAGAGCACCTGGCACATAGGCAATGCTATATAAGTGCTCATCGATGCTACAATAATAGCATCAGTAGTATTATTACTGTCTTTGTCATTTTCATCACCATCATCGTCATCTTTACTGTTAACTACTGTTGTGGGCCGGTCCATGTTGAGCACACAGCGGTGGTCAGATCAGATGTAGTTCGGGCTTTTGTGGAGCTTATAATCTGTGGTGCTATTAATGTATCTAATTAAAAGCACAATAAGGAAGTTCTGGGATTTGATACCCAGAGAGCCCAGCCTGGTCTTGGGGAGACGTGAGGAAAGACTTCTGAGATTCGAGATGGGACAGCACTTACCAAGGCCTTGTTCTCCTCTGCCCTGTTCAACCCCCAGAGGGCCCAGGTCCACGGTCAAGATTGGCCTCGATGCTTGACTCGGACATAGACGGCGAAGGGGACTTTGGAGGTACCATCAACCCCTCAGTGGCCATGGCCATCGCTGGTGGCCCCCTGGCCCCCGGCTCCCGGTCCAGCATCTCCCAGGGGCCCCCAACGGTGAGTCCAAGTCTTGTCCTTATAGACATCATCCCACTGGGTGACAGAAGTTACGTAATGAGATACAAATTGGCTAGTACCACCAGTCATGCGGAGAAAGTGAAAATTAACTTTGTCCCCTCTCTGGCCCCAGGCTTCTCGCTCGGGCTGTCCCCTCTCTGCTGAGTCAAGTCGGACCCTGCTGGCGTGCGTGCTGTGGGTTCTGAAGAACGCAGAGCCAGCTCTCTTGCAGCGCTGGGCCGCTGACCTGGCCCTCCCGCAGCTGGGACGTCTCTTGGACTTGCTGTACGTCTGCCTGGCGGCCTTCGAGTACAAGGTGCGAGGGGGTTGGCAGGGGGTGGCAGCGGAAGGGACAGGCGCAGTTTGTGCTCCGCAGGGCCCCGGGGTGCGGCGGGCCGTCTCCGTGCAGCGGACTCTGCAGGGCGGAGGGTGAAGGGGTCGGTGGGGTGGGGACTGTTTCTGCGCTGAGCCTTCATGAGTGGAATTCAGAAGATGCCGAGAGTTTAGAGGAAAGGGGTAAACCGTGTCTTCAAGGACAGCGTCCTGAGGGTGCAAGAGGGTTTGGCGAGAGGGACCACACTCGCCCGGGTCCCACCGACAGGAACAGAATTCACCTCGAACCCCAGTTTTCTGCCCTCCCAGGGGAAAAAGGCCTTTGAGCGCATCAACAGCCTCACGTTCAAAAAGTCACTGGATATGAAGGCGCGGCTCGAGGAAGCCATCCTGGGCACCATCGGGGCCCGACAAGAAATGGTTCGACGGAGTCGTGGTGAGAGGGCGATGTGTCCCCATCCCCACCAGCCGCTCCCAGCCTGTGGCCAAGGGACCCCACGAGGGGGCCCCATGCGTACCCTCCATCCGGCTCACTTTTCCCGGAGAGATGTCCGCATGTCACTGCCATCCCCGTAGGCCTCTCTGTCCCCATCTGTCACTGGTATCTACCTGCGTGCGGCCACCTGGCAGCCTTCTGATCCACCTGGGGTCCTTATGGGTCACCCCACTTGGGTATCTTCATGCCTGCGCGCTTCTGCTCCCGCTCACGTGTGGCCTTCTGTTTTCACGCATCTGTGAACACGTGTGTGCCCCTGCGTCTCAGAGCGGAGCCCGTTTGGGCACCAGGAGAACGTCCGCTGGCGGAAGAGCATCACACACTGGAGACAGACCTCAGACCGCGTGGACAAGTGAGTGTGGGCAGAAGGGGGTTTGCTGCATTCAGACCGGTTTCTAGGGAGCCAGTGTGCCCTGGGTTGCCAAGGACGGGAGGGCTCAGCTGTGGTATGGGGATGTGGCCCCAAGTGGTCCCACCCCCACCCAAGACCTCCTTTCTCCTCCAGGACCAAGGATGAAGTGGAACATGAGGCTTTGGTGGAGGGGAACCTGGCAACTGAGGCAAGCCTGGTGGTTCTAGACACACTGGAGATCATCGTGCAGGTACGGTGTGATCCAGCATCTTCTCTGTCCTCTGACTGCACCGCAGCGCCCTGTGATCTCTGACTCCATAAGCCTTCTCCTTCCCTATCCCTGTTACCATGCCGGCCTCTAACACCTGGATTTCTGACCCCCTCTTCCCCACCCCCCAGACGGTAATGCTGTCAGAGGCCCGGGAGAGCGTCTTGGGTGTGGTGCTAAAGGTCGTATTGTACAGTCTGGGCAGTGCCCAGAGTGCCCTCTTCTTGCAGCATGGCCTGGCCACCCAGCGGGCCCTGGTGTCCAAGGTGAGCACCGCTTGATGACTGTGATTCTTAGAATGATAATATTAGCTCATCGGTAGGCACAGTGGCTTACGCCTATAATCCCAGCACTTTGGGAGGCTGAAGCAGGAGGATCGCTGGAGCCCAGCAGTTGGAGACCAGCCTGGGCAATATAGCAAGACCCCATTTCTACAAAAAAATTTTAAAAATTAGTCAGGTATGGTGGCAGGAACAGGAGGCTGAGGCAGGAGGATCACTTGAGCCCAGGAATTCAAGGCTGGAGTCAGCTATGATTGCGCCACTCCAGCCTGGGCGACAAAGCAAGAGACTCTGTCTCTAAAAAAATAAAATAAAATAATAATAACAGTAATAGTAGCTCATTCACTGAGCACATAATGTGTGCTTGGCAACTTCATGGAGCAGAGACCACCTTGCCACAGTTTACAGAGGAAGGAAATGAGGATCAGAGTGGCCAAGTCATTCGCCCAAGGTCACACAGCAAGGGCTTAAACCCGGGTCTGACTGCAGAGCCAGCTGTGCTCGGCTGAAGGGGACAGAACACAGACAGGTGCCCCTGCCCGGGTCCCCACTTGGGACCTTCTGAGCCAGAACCAGGAGGGGCCGAACTGTGTCTGTTGGGGTCCTGGGGGGAAGTTCCCAGAGCTACTGTTCGAGGAGGACACGGAGCTGTGCGCCGACCTGTGCCTGAGGCTCCTGCGACACTGCGGCAGCCGCATCAGCACCATCCGCACGCACGCCAGCGCCTCGCTCTACCTGCTCATGCGCCAGAACTTCGAGATCGGCCACGTGAGTGCGGCCGGGGCGTGGTCCTCACAAGGCCCGTGGGGGTCTCGGTCCCATAGAGGCGGGCGGGGGGAGGCATCACGGAGCGTCGCTGGCAGATCGCGACGGCCACGGTGGCGTGGTGAGCAGGCTCCCAGGTGAGCGTCTGGGGTGCGAGCCTCACCTGCCCGCTCTCCCTCCTCTGCCCCCACAGAACTTCGCCCGAGTGAAGATGCAGGTGACCATGTCCCTTTCGTCCCTGGTGGGGACGACGCAGAACTTCAGCGAAGAGCACCTGCGCCGTTCACTCAAAACCATCCTCACCTACGCCGAGGAGGACGTGGGCCTGCGGGACAGCACCTTCGCCGAGCAGGTGACACCTGTTGGGCCCCCTCCCCACCTCCCCCTGGTCACCCCCATCCACCACCTTGGCCCCCTTCACCTCCC
>RJWJ010014182.1:0-38440 GCA_004363605.1 Indri indri | reverse complement strand
TTTTTCGCGAAAAGAAAAGTTAACCTAGAGGGAAGGATTATGTGAAAGAAATGAGAGAGAGCACAGAAGGCAGTGTATTTTGGTAAAGTTAATTCACTGTTGAATAAAGAAAGAAAACAGCAAAACGTGTGTGTGTGTGTGTGTGTGTGTGTGTGTGTGTGTGTGTGTGTAACTAAAACAGCAAAATAAAAATTCAAACAGCACAAGGAAGACTGTGTGTACCTGGCAATGAGAGAGGAAGTTGTTTAGCGATTAAGTAAACTATTCTAAGTTTCTTGTCTTGCTTGGGAAGAGGTTGCTAAGTATATTTACTTAAACTTTGTTAAGAAAATATGCAGTTAACTCTGCATGCTAAAGTGTGAGAAGAACTGCTAAAAGAATGGAAATATGAAATACATAGTTTGCAAATCAACAGAGAAAAATTTGTAAATGAGACATTAGAATTTCAACAGAGGTCAGGTAAGGAGGAAAAAAAACATGTAAAATTTTAAAACTCAATATCTCAAAATATATTTTCTATATGCGTGTATTTATTCAACCATATTTACATTTGTATATATGGTTGAGAAAATACATCTAAATTCAGGATCGGGGTAGCATGAGGGAATAGGACAAAATAGACTTCAACTCTATCACAAAGATCTGAAGCAAATAACAGTAAATATTGACATTTGTTAAACATGATTTTTGCACACACGAATTTTATTATATTTATTCTTGTACTTCTCTGGATAATTGAATAACTTATGCTTTCAAAAAATGAAAGTGTACTTTTTCTACAGATGGCTATTTAGTCTTTTTAAAATGTAATTTAAACTCCATTGAATAGTAGGCACTTCATCAAAGAAGTTAAAAAGATGTTTGAAAATATTCAAAGCTAGAGTAATTAAGCAAATCTCTTCCAAATAAAAAGGAAATATAGAGAACTAGTTATATTAATCTACAATTTTTGTGACAAAAATAGAACATACTTGATGTATTTGTATGCTGACAACATGTAAGTTTGTATAATTCTTTCTTTAATATGTAATAAATGTTATTAATAATATTGTCCCATATCCACTATTCGTCAAAATTTTAGAAGTTAAAAAAATAGCAACAAAAGCTAGAGCATAACTTTAGTATGTTTGAGTATAATGTTCATAAAAAATTTAGAAGTGGTATAAGAGATTTCATACATATTTGCTTAAGAATAAAACATTCTTAACAACATCTTTTTAAAAAATAATATTATTCTTTATTGGGTTAGGGAACTAATCCTGGCTTGAAATTTAAAATACAAGGTTTTAGCACAGAGGTTAATTATCCACTTATATTCCTTCTTCCTCTCTCATAAAAATTTGATATATCTAATATATTCAATTTGTATTCTAATAATTTAGTGCTACATCTTATTTCCATACTGTTTGTTTCTAGAGACCATAATATCTTCAATTACTCTTTATTTCATTGATGTTAACTTGTATTGTATTTCATAAAGCATTTAGGCTTTGATATACAAGACTTCCCTTAGACTCATATCATAGTAATATGTGTTTGGTGTTTACAAACTCAATTTCTCCTTTGAGAGTTATGCCTAGAGATTATGGTAAGATGCTTTTCTGTTTTTGTTTTCTTTTTTCCCCATTCATTTTATACATTTTTCTTTAAAGAATATTTAAACACCCCTGATATGTGTCATGCTTTTTATAAAAGTAATCTCATGAATTTTACCTTATATCAACTTGGCCTACCTAGAGAAAACATGAGTTATTTGATTGTTTTGTAATTGAATGGCAGGGAAAGAAAAAAAATGGGAAGACCATACTGAAGCTTTAAAAGATTGTAGAATCACTTCTTGACTTGCATCTTTCTTTACTACCTTCAACTATCATTTTTGGCAATGAATATTAATATTCAATAAAATAAATAATATATGGCTACGAATATTTTATCAAGTGTGTAAATAACTTAACCTTGCCTAAAGACAGTTCTGGCTTTTGACCTTGACCTCTGGGAGGTCGTCTGTAAGCCCTTAGAATGCCATGCCTCATAGGATGATCTTTGTTGGCCTGAGGGCCTTAGGCCAGACAGGCAGTAACATTGTGGGGTAGGAGTTTTAAGCCACAACAACAATGTGATTTCGGGTGGGGGCTATGGGTTACATGGTATCAGCTTGACCTCCTGAGGTCTGCAAACTGAGATCAGCCATTTGAGCAGTCAACTGTGTCTACATGATGGAGCCTCAATAAAGGCTGTGAACACTGTGGTTCAGGTGAACTTCCCTGGTTGGCAATACTCTGTGCATGCTGTCACATATTAACACTGGGAAAGCAACTGTGGCTGTGACTCCATGGGGAGTAGAAAATGGGAGCCCCATGTCTCGGACTTTCCTGGACTCTGCCCTGTGTTCTCCCTTTATCTGATTTTAATGTGTATCCTTTAGTTGTAATAAAGCATAATGATGAGTACGACAGCTTTCAGTGAGTTCTGGATGTCCTTCTAGCAAATTACCAAAACTGAGGGTGGTTTTGGAAACCCTCCACAACTGTACCGGACAACATAGAAAAATACTTAAGGCATGCCATGCATGCAATTATAAGCTTATCTCCCTTACCACGGCTTGTTTATAAAGGCTAAGTATTGTTGAATATTAGCTTGATACGTACATGGAGAAGGATATTGTCAATAAATCAATTTTAATTCTAACCAAGTATTTGGCGAACATTCTATATATTAAAAAATAACCTGTGCAGTCTTAAAATGTTAAAAAAAGCAGGCAATCTTACTTAATATTGATAATGCAAAGTAATTGGCATATATTTTAAAGACTGTTTTAAATGTGTTTTAGCAATAAATTTTGTTGACTTTCATTGAAAATTCATCTGTAGGGCAGAAAATTTGGCAGATGCTTTTGTTCAGTAGGTTTCTTGACAACCGTGTATGAAAAGCTGTTTTTCGCCTTTCACAGGGACTGGTCAAAGGCTGAGGGTTGCTTTTGGTGACATCGCGTTAATTGTCTCCCATGAGACTGCCAGGGTGCTGAAGGCAAGTTAGCATTTCCTGACTCTCGCCTCCTCCTGGGTCCATGCTTCTTGCTGTCCATTAGTACTGTTTATGCCTGCAGTGTGGCTGGCTGCCACCCTCTCTGCTTTGTTGGGACTTCCTCTTTCACCTTTTACTTAGTCCTGTCTACTGAATTGATGGGAGAGTGTCCAGTTGCTTTAGTTTAGTGAGCCGCAGTTGATGCCAGATGGGCAGCAGGGTGCTTTTAAGCAAAAGCAGGGTTCACAGAAGGTAAAGCCCTTGCTTAAAACTCCATGGCTCTTCTGCTTAAGGCGTTTTGCTCCCACAGTAGATTATTGGTGCTTCATTATATTTTTTTTCTGTATACATTTTGGCTTTTGATCTTAGACGTCTTACAGAGAGAGAGAGAGAGACTAAGGAGATAACCTAACAGTCAGACAACAATATTTTACCCTTGGAATTTTTTTTTTATATATATATGTATATGAGGTTAAAGATTAAAACATGTAGGAAGCCCGAGGGCATTGGGATAAAAAATACTGCAATGAGCTTGGACCTTTGTTGTATTATTTTATCAGTATTTTCTCTTCAAACAAGTCAAGGACTGACTGTCTCTGCCGAATTGGGGTATTTTTTCATAGGTTTCTCACAAGACAAATGTATACTATTACTCTTTGTCCCATTCTACTTTGTTCTCTGGGAACTGACACTCTTTCATACCGATTTCTTTTGCCATTAAAAAAAAAAACCATAATTACTGTAACAAAATCAAGGTGTATATGTATACACGTGCGTATAGTATAAAAATACTGTGATTGTTCTGCAAAAATGTAAAAGCTGAACATATTATTCCCCTGATTAAAATCCTTCAAAATTCCTGACAGCAAGGGCAAAACCTCAAATCCCTTGGCAGGGCATTTAAAGCATTTATGGTATGGCATATGGGCCCCTTTTTCCAGCCTCATGAAAAATAGTTCACAGTCACAATTTTGGTGCGAATACACTGACGCTCCCCACTATCATAAAAAACAACATTTTTAGTGGTTGATAGGTTGAGCTCTTGAAAAGGTTTTTTTTTTTTTTTTTTTGGTTTCTCAGTGTCTTCCTCCTTTGCCCATGATGGTAACTTGCTATTTATTTGGACACTGCACTCTTCTGTTCTCAGTTTGAGGAAGGTTGATCCCTCACCTGACTCAACACATCAGCATATCCTATTTTTCTGCACGTAGTAAATAGTTAATGAACTAATTTGGGTCACAGAATGAAAGCAAGTCCAAGAAAATCTGTAGGAGAAACCAGAAGCAATCACCTTTCCCCCTCGGCGCCCCGCAGTGGTATTGTGTGAGAATGGGAGGACGGTAACTCATGTATCATTTTGCTACGACAGAGGTAGAATTAAAGTGGTTGTGTGTTAGTGTTGGTGCCTGAGGATGAAGCTGATACCATGGAAGACAGACAGGGGAAAAAAAGTGTCTCAGTGACACTCTATAAGAAGCTGGATCAAACCTCACTAGAAGCCAGGACCTCTTATCTATTTAGTTACACAAACTAATATGTTCCTTTTATTTAACCATTTTAAGCTTTTGTCTGACATTTAAAAGTACAGTTATTACATTTCTACAAACCATTGCTTAAAACATATAAAATGTACTATATACTAGGCAGAAAAGAACATTTCATTTCTATCTGTGCTATAGAAATAACACAGATCAAAGAGCCTGACCTACCTTTATGAATTTCCAAATCTTAACTCTACTTATCCCAGGGGCTGATCAGTGTGCCGGTCAGTCTAATCGGCGCTGATGATTTTCACTGTGATTCTTTAGTTGGCCTGGAATCATTTCCACCTGTCTTAGCCTTGCCTGTGTCTCCCTTCACCTGCTGCATCTCTCTCTTACTCACTTATGCACCACAGCAAGCCCCTGACATGGGATTGAAAAACAAATCAGAAAACCAGCGTCCCATTTTAGCTGGCTGGATGTAAACCAGATAAATTCATTATCCAGTACAATCAGTCAGTAGAAAAAAGTCATTATAAAACTATGTCTCACTTGCTTATTTTCTCTTCCAGACAGGCTAAATATTTAATAGGAATCTAGGTGTTATTGACTCATTTTTATTAGGTCCTTCTGACACCCAATCCTACATTGTGATGGGCAATTAAGGTAAATATACGCTTGAGGGGGAAAACTTGCTTCTGGGAAACTGTTTTCACACCAATCCCAGTCCAATTGAGTTACGGCTTAAACATCTCTTGCATAAAATCTTTACTTATAGGTATTAGAAATACTTTAAACTTGTATTCTCTCATTCAAGAGAAAATCAGAGCTTATGGTTCATAAGGAATCTTTTTTCCTTGCCAGTATGCAATTAATATTGTTATTGATTTTGTTATCTACAGTGGTGGTGTTGCTTTTTAAAGTTTCTTAGTAGCTTCGTGATTGCTTACACGTAAATCAATTACAATTGCACAATTGTTTAGTATGTTTTGAATATCTGTACTTCTTTTACATGGTTCATGTAAATTTTACTTGGTTATGAAACTTTCACAGAGGGCTCACTTGTAAGCATTTTTAGGCTTTTGGAACAGAGGAAATTGGATAATTAGGATGGCCCGAAAACAATGAGGTTGATAGACTATATATGAGCCAACCTATATAATTATGGTAGCCACGTTTCGCCAACTCCTAATAATTATAATAGTAAAAATAATAGCTGCTACTTACTGAATGTTTACAATGTGCCAGGCATTGTTCTAAGTTCTTTGTTTGGAGTAATTCATTTAAGCCTCAAAGAAATCCTATGACTTTGGCAATATTATTTTCTCCATTTTATAGATGAAGAAACAGAAGCCAGAGAGGGTAAGTAACTTAAGGTTTTAGGATAATAAGTAGCTGGTAAGTAAAATTGCGACCCTCCTATCTCTCTTACTGTGTTCTATCCACCCGTCCCCTCCCCACCTCTTTGTCACCCTCTAATATACTGTATAATTTACTTATTTATTGTGTTTATTATTTGTCCCCTTCTGCTAGAAAGGCAGCTCCATGAAGGCATGAATCTTTGTTTACTGACACACCCCATGCTCGCAACAGCAGTGGCATGCAGTAGATAGGCAATGCGTATTTGCTGAATGAATGAAGTTGTGGTACCAACGTTAAAACAAAGGATGTCCTGTGTCAGAGTTCTTGCTTCTAGCCATGAGACTACGCTGCCTTACAACCCACTGACAGATAAGTGGAACCATGTCCTGTGAAAAAACAAGAGATATTTAAAACAACTTATTTTATGAATCCTGGCCACGCCAGGAACTATACTTAGCGTCTTACATACCTAATCCCACATTCTCTCAAAGCACCCTGAATAAAAACAAAGAATATTTATTCCTAGTTTAGAATTAATGAAATGGGCTCAGAGAAGTCAAATAACTTATCTAAAAATCATATAACTAGTAAAGATTGGAGACTGAGGCTGATTTACTCTTTTCAAATCCAAATCTTAAGCTCCTTCTATTAAACCTTAATTCCTTTATTTTATATAATAACAATAGCTAATGCTTATTAAAAGATAAGCATCGCTATAACTGTTTTGTATGCTTCTTTCATGTAACAAATTTCATTTATTAACTCCATGAGGTAGGCACTATTATTAAGCCTTTACCAGGCAAGGAAATGGACATAGCTCTTGCTTGAGGTCACATAGCTGGTCAGTGGGCAAAGCACTTCAGAAAGCCAAGCCCAGGACTTCCCAGGCTATCCTGCCCTTCCCTCCTCCAGAAGCTTCCCCAGAGTCTGGCACAGCGGGTGCTCAATCAGTGCTCACCTACTTGAAGGAATTAGAAAAAAAATCTGATAAATTTAGTTTCTATAGATAATCCTGTCTCTCTACTGTAACCATCCTTCTTTACACAATGATTTTTTAAGTCCTAAATTATTTAGATAACTGCAGTCTTTTTGTTGGTTTCGTCCACACATATTGAGTATATGTAGGTGAGTTACTTTACTTCCTCACGTTTTCCCTTTCAAAATGGCAAAAATGGCAAAAGTAAACTGTATCTATCGAATATCAAAATAAAACTGTTGGGCTGATTGGTGTTCCTTAGAGCATGGTGTTACATGAATAGTCTAGTTATTTCTACCAATGAAGATTTTAGTAAGTATTTCATATTCATTGTATGTTCTTTCAAAATAAAACCACTTTCTAAACATTTTTGGTAACAGATGAGATTGAATCTCAGGCATTGATTTTCTTGGTCCTTCCCTTCCTCCAACCCAACTTTTTCCTTTCAATCATTTATTTGAGAGGCTGTTTTTAAAAGTATGAACTTTTATTTAAATTATTTATTTTCTTTATTTCTATTATTTGCCTGGTGAAGAAATGCTTTTTAGTCACTTTGTGGGTAACAGTTAAATTAATGCCTTTGGTTTAAAATGTATTAATTTTCCTTTTGTTCCTCTCCTTTTTATTCTCTGAGCTTTATTTTCCTCACTTTCTCTGTACTTTATTTTTTGGACACTAGCCTAATCCTAAAGACCAGAAGCCCAATTTCCATAGCGAATCACAAACCACTGAGCTTTGGGACTAATGTACCATCTCATTTCCAGCACCAGGTCTTTTGATATTGATGAAACACTGAATCAGGAGCAATGAAGATTAAACCCCTGCTTATTTTTTAAAGCACCATTAACTCTTCATACTGATACCTCTGGACACTAAACAGCCAAAGAAAGAAACAAAATCCACACCACAAATAGCTGTTCATGTTTGTTGTTGCCAAAGCAGAACCACATTAATATTAAAGAACTAGTTTTAGAAACAGTAGCAAAAAGGTATTTTGAGCTGAGTTGCTGAGAAACATCTTCCATATATAGAATTTTTTTTTTAACATGGGAGGAAAAAAAACACCTGCCACAACTCATCTTTCTAAACAAAATAGAACAAACTGTTAGGTGGTAGGAAACAGTGAAGAAATATGTTTACCAAATTCACAAAATCTTTTCTGATTAAAAATACTTATGCATAAACTTGCCAAGAAAGCAATCACTATTTTTAACAAACCCGAGGATTGAATGATATGACTAAGACATTTTTATGTTCTGCCTTTCCATTTTTAATTCTCATTTTTTTTAGTTTTCCATATGAAGGTATGCCATTAGAGGATTTTGAAGTTGTTTATTATGAAATAAGAATGTTATGATATCTATCACTTGTAAGCCAGAAATAGGAAGTCTCCACACTGGACATAGCAAACAAGTTGTGTTTATCAGGTTTTTCCCAATACCTACTTCATATTTGTCCTTCCCTGAGATCCTGTGGCATAACTGTTATTAATTCATTGAGTTATGTATGCATTAATTCAACAAATAATTGACAGCTAACTATGTTCTGCCTGTAATAAAATAGGTGTTGGAAACAAAGTTGTGAATAAAGCACTTCCCTAATGAAAATTATAATCTACTTGAGGAGGGAAAAGACAATTTAAAAATATAAAAATTATTTTGTATAAATGAGTTAAAGAAATGAATTAATCAGGGAAGGGAAATTGAGATTGACGGGGTAGGATGCAATTAGAAAATGGGTGGTCTGGGTGGTGCACACCCCGAGGGGATATACACCGAGAGACTTGAAGAAATCAATGAGAGGCCATGTGGATATTTGGAAGACATGTGTTCCAGGTTGGGGAAGAGTTAGCAGCATAAAGGCCATGAGACAGAGTCCACCTAGCATGGCACGTGCTATGAATCATACAGAGGCCAGTCTGGTTGAAGGAAAGTGGCCAAGGGAGAGAAAACTGAGAAATGAAGACAGAGATATGACAATGTTCCAGGGTCATGTAGGGTTTTGTAGAGTTTTGTAAGGTCTTGAGCTTTTACTATAAGTGAAAGGAAGTTTCACCTCTGGAGAGTTTTAAGGACAGGAATGACAGACATAGTTATGTTTTAAAAGGTGGGAATACAGTGCATGGGGGCAAGCCCAGTAGCAAGGACCTCATATAGGAAATATTGGAATAATCCATGATAGAGGTGATGGTATCAGTATTATAACTAACGCTCCAATGACTGGACTCCAATGAGGCATTCGTATATGTGTGTGTGTGTGTGTGTGTGTGTGTAGATCTGTATGCATGAATGTATCAAACCTTTAAGGCATATGTGGCTCATAGATTTTATCTTCAATGCCAATTCTTACCCGCTGGAAGTGGCTGCCAAGTGTGCTGTGATGAGAAAGAGTATAATGTCATGTTCAGGCTCAGAAGGAAAGAGTCCCGTAATTATGAGAGGCAGAGTTGCAGCAATGATGGCAGGTATGTTCTATGTCTGTTCAAAGGTAACTGTCAGTAGTGGATTTTAAATAGCCGAGCCTTTCTTGCTTTTGGCTTAAAACACATAAAATAAATGAAAGTTTTTAGCATTTAACAGTAATTTATATAATAGCAATATCTAAAAAGCTTTTTAAAATGTCACTTTCACGAAGAATTTTCTTTTTCCACCTGGATTCCTATTCCTTAGGCATAAAGAACAAAAAATGTACAGGTTATTTTCTATACTCTCTGGAAAATAACTGGTATGCTATTGAGGAATATAAACATGAAAACCACATGGGCTTTTTAGGCAAACTGATCAACTATTACTGCATTCTCCTAAGTGTGACTGTGGATTTTGAGCCTTGACTGAGAACTTGCTTTGCCAATATCAGCATTCCATTCTATTTCAGCTTTACAAATAGGCTTTATGTACGCCAATTTTCATGGTGATTTAAACATTCTAAAAGAGACTCATGGGCACATGGATAAAATGCCAACTAGATGTTAACCTCTGGTATGATTGGGATACTAGTCCCCTTCAGACAGTGTTATTTTTTTCATCTCCAGGGTCAACTAATTTTATTTATTGTTATTGCTTGTAACCCTAAAATATATAAGAATCTCTGTACACATCTGTATGAAATAAAGCCTTGAAACTATTCCTTCAAAATAGTGATCATTTGCATTTAGTTGGCAGTGCAAATTTATCTTTCTGTATAATGCTGCTACATCTTAAAAAGGCAATATCATAAATGAGATTATCCCTTCAGAAAGCAATCCCAAACTAGAATAAATCAAGATATGGAAACCTTACAAATGGCCTTTAATATAATGGATATTATCAGAAAGTGTTCTAAGACAGCAATTTATTGCAGAATTCTCAATGTAGGTTTTTCTTTTAAAAATATATTATCAGCCTCTATGGTATTAATAATCTCTCATCCTTTCGTGGCTGAGCAAATTGGCATAGGATCACACAAATCAAAGTTTTCCAGCCCGACTTCCTCTTTATAAGGATGAAGAAACTGAGGCCCTCAGAATATGAGTCATACCTGCAAAATCGCACGGTGAAAAGCAAAGACAAGAAACTACTTATAATTTACTAAGAACTCTTTGTGGGTACATTGATTTGGTCCAGATTTTCCTATGTAAAACTCTATCTCCAATTTCTATGAGAAATCGAATAGAACACCATAAGCTTTTAATATTTGGAGGTGATAACTTGGCTATAGTATTTTTTGGTCAATGGAAATATTCTACAGAGTGTTTGCTAGGAGCAGACACAAAAATTACTAACTAAATAACTGTCTCCAAGATTGAGGTTATTCCAGTGAGATGATAGACCAGATTATGACCCTGGTAATTTTAATCTTTAGCTAGTAGATAATTAGTTGTGTGGGAGTAGATGAAGAATGGAGGAAAGGCAAATTCACTCCATTTCTTATCCTATTCTTCTTTGGCTATATCTCTTAACATATAATTTTTTTTTGATTGTTTTAACTTTTTCTTTTTTTTTAAACAGGCTTTCTTTGTTAGAGAAGCTTTAGCTTCACAACAAAATTAAGTGGAAGGCTTACAGATTTCCTATGTATCCCCTTCCCCCACATAAGCATAGCCACATTATCAACATCCTCCACCAGAGTGGTACATTTGTTACAACTGATGAACCTACATTGACACGTTATTATCGCCCAGAGTCCACAGTTTACATTAGGGTTCACTCTTGGTATTGTTTATTCTATGGGTTCGGACCAATGCTTAACAACATGTTATCCACCATTATAGTTTCTCACAGAGTGTTTTCACTGCCCTAAAACTTCTCTGTGCTCTTCCTATTCATCCCTCCATCGTCCAACCTCTGGCAAACACTGATCTTTTTACTGTCTCTATAGTTTTGCCTTTTCTAAATATCATATAGTAGGAATTATACAGTATGGAACCTTTTCAGATTGGCTTCTTTCACTTTGTAATGTGCACTTAGGTGTCCTCTATATCTTTTTGTGGCTTGAGAGCTCATTTTATTTTAGTGCTGAATAATGTTCCACGGTCTTGATATACTACAGTTTATTTATCCATTCACCTACTGAAAGATGTCTTAGTTGCTTCCAATTTTGGCAATTATGAATAAAGCTTCTATAAATATCGGTGTGCAGGCTTTTGTGTGGACAAAATTTTTTAATTCCTTAGGGTAAATGCTCAGGAAAGCAAATTGGTGGATCATATGTTTAGTTTTATGAAAAACTGCCAAATTGTCTTCAAAAGTGGCTATAATATTTTGCCTTCCGCCCAGGAATGAATAAGAGTCCCTGTTGTTCCACATCCTTACCAGTATTTGATGTTGTCAGTGTTCTAGATTTTAGCCATTCTAATAGGTGTGCAGTGGTATCTCAACTGTTGTCTTAATTTGAATTTCCCTGATGACATGATGTGGATTATCTTTTCATATACTTATTGGTCATCTGCATATCTTTTTTTGGTGAGGTGTTAAAGTCTTTGGCCCACTTTTAAAATCAGATTGTATTCTTATTATTGAGTTTTAAGAGTTCTTTATATATTTTGGACAACGTTCCCTCATCTGATATGCTTTTTGCAAATATTTTCTCCCCTTTACCATATAATTTTCATGGTAAAAGAAAAGAAGGCAATATTAAACCTATCTCTTTAGATTTGGGAAGAATATGAAAGGATTGGGAGGGACACCTTTCCTGACAACCCAGCTGATGATTGAGTTATTGTAAGCACAGTCTCAAACAAGGTGACATTTAGATTAAAATATAGCCTATAAGGCAAAAAGCAGGTCTTACCCTTTTCATCTGTGGAACCCTTTCTATTGCTAGTTCAGCTTGTACAGTTAAAAAGTTGGTTCTTAATGGAATATTTTTCTAAGGGTCTGTTACATGGGTTGCAAGCAGACACTTGAGCAATTATTTAATCCTGAATGCCAACCGAGAAAGAGCTAGAGATACAAACAATTTTTTTGGTAATGCTACTTTACCTAAAGTATTTAGCATAGTTCCTGGCAACAGTAACAAGTCAATAGATGATAATATCAATACTTTAAATAATAAACAGCAATGCTATTTTTCTTATTATTTTGCAAAATCATACAGTCTCTAAAATCACCAGTTACTTTTTTAACCCCACAGTGCTCCACACAACCTTGATCAGATGGAGGACTGTGTTTACTTGTTTGTCTGAAACAGCAGGCTAATATAGCATTTGAACATGTCTTGACCAATTCTACTCCATAGAGAGAAAGAAAAACTAAGAAGAAGAGACAAAACACATAGAAGTGTCTTTGCTCCTCTTAAGTTTTTTAAAAATGGAAGAAGATCTACCTAAAAACATCCAGTCTTTCCTTTATAGACCACACCATATTTTTGGGGGGTAATCCCTAGTAATCATCATGACAGCCCAGTGGAGCAGATTCGAGAGATTTTGTTGAAATAATCATACATACTAATACTTTGTCCAATGCCACAGCAACATCTAAAGATTCACTCCTTCTCCATCACTGAGGGACTACTTTCTTTCCTCTTTTCCTCACACCTGCCTCACAAGCAGATGATTTTAGTATAATATCTGTAACCACTCAAGAGCTCTCTCCTGATGTGTACTTTGTTCTCTGAACCCTGTTAAGTTGTAGCCCCTCTGATTATTTTGCTCCCAGAGTTTCATGCCTTTTACACATTGTTATTCTAAATTCCACGAGTCATTTATTCTCTCATAATCCAGGTCTTTCAAGCCTCTTTGGGTTTGCACACTCTGTTCCACACTATTTGTCTCCATTTTTGTAACATTAGCCAAATTGGCTAATACGAAAGCCGCCCAGGATGGTTCAAAATGAAAATAATGAGCTAGCTGAGGAGTAAATATTACTGATTTATGAAGGATGAAGTTTTGCTTAGAAACTTTGCTTATGGTTTGAGTAGTTTGTTCTGAAGCATACACACCCTAGTATTCACTTTTTTTTAAAAAAAAGCTTGGTAAAAATGAGCAAAGATTTCCTTTCTTAAGCAAAATATACTTTCCCTGAAATCTGAGAAACTGTGTTTGCTCATTAATTTTCCTTAAAATATAATAAATTTGCATAACTAATCCTATATTATTTCTGTTTGAAATTCACATTTTCTAAAAACATGTTAATGATGTGGTAGATAGACCAGATTAGCTTACTTCACATTTTTTCCAACGTCCTTTTGATGTGTGTGGTTTTTTTTTTGGTATGGCTGGAAAGCTAAAAATGACATTTCCTGACTTCCTTGGAGTTACATTTCCAGATGAGAATCAGATGTGTACGCTCACAACTTGAACAGAGATGGAGGCAGTAGGGTGGTACCTTTTGCTCACGTGCATCTTACAGGAAATGGTGTGGTTCTGGACTTCACAGTGCTGTTTACTGTTTGATGATCTCAAGATTCTGATTAAGGCAGGATTTTTCCAGAGGCAACAGTCTTTGTGATGGAATTTCTGAATTCCCAGCTTTCTGACATTGGCCTACATACTAGTTTCCTCCATGGAAATGTATACAATGTTGTTCTGGGAGCCAATCCTAGCTAGCCTGGAGTCTGTGTTATCTCAGCCCTCTCAAATAATTTTGTCAGCTCCAATTTCCTGTTAAAAAGTCACTTTCTGCTTATGAGACTAGGGTAGCTTCTGCAACTGACACTCATTTCACATTTTAGGTCCTGAAATTAGGGTTTGAGGTACTGAATGTTTTGAATCTTCTTCAAAGTTACCATTCTAATCCTCAGAGTCCATTCTTTCTCAAACAGTGCCATGACACTTTCTACCTATTAATACATTGTTATTCATTAACTCACAGACTCAGATTCTTCATCCAATTTTTGGCTAAATTAATCAAATATTTTTTTTCACTTTTGCCACCATACACCATGAAATATCTGTATCCCCTCATCTATTATTAACAGATCCTCCCCTGACTTCAAACATCATTTAGATAACTCATCCCAGATTCCTGTCTTGGAATGTCTATTTCTTGCAATGACTATGCAGCCAGAAATATTATATAATTCAAGATTCAATAAAATTAAAGGTTTTCTTCCTCACAAAGATGCCTGGTATAATTGAAAAGACTATAAAATTTGGAAACAAATATATCCAGACCTGAAGTCTGGTGTCACCACTTTATTTACTACTGGTGTGATGTAGGAAAAGTTATTTAACTTTTTTCAGGCTGTTTCCTGAGATTCAAATGCTTTATAGAGTTCTTGTGAAGGTCAAATGAGATAATACATGTTCATGAACATAACCGATGTTTTTCCAGTTGGAGAATTACTGCTTTCCCATTGTATGCAGCCTTGGTGGAAGTAGTAAAGATAAACAGGTTCCACAATATAAGCCAAATATAAGCCATGAGGCAAATACTCCCTTTTTCATCTTAGGCAATGTATGGAGCAGGAATAATGACCTATGTTCAGTGAATTGGGAGCTCTTTCCTGAGACTTTAAATCTTCCAGGTAAATTGGAGGTTATTTATTAAAATGACCGAGGTATTATAGTAACAGTGGAGTGTGGCCCAAATGGTTTCATGCTGAGTTTCCAGTTTTCTAATTCTTGGCCCTCCAGTGTTCCCCTGTTCCCTGTCCATTCTCAGGCCTGGTCCCCCAGCCTCTTATTGATGTTGTTAGCTCCTCACATAGCTTCCTGATAAATCTTTTTTTGTATAAGTTATTCAGAGTTGGTTTTTGTTGTTTTCTACAAAAAAACCCACTGATTGATACAATATTATTTTTTTCTACCCCATAAAAGAGGAAAACTAAGCCATGGAAAGGTTGTGTTGCTAATCCAAGGTCACATAGCTAGTAAGTAGTAGAGTCATGATTTAAAGCCAGGTATTGCAGACAGCAAAATCTGTTTTTCTGCTTAAACAGAGCTGTCTCACTAAGTCCAAATTTGTGTCAATGGCCTTATTTCCCTGGAGTATACCCTGGAAGCTTCCATTCAAGCCAACTTGAGGCATTTTAAAATAGGAAAGGCAGAAAACAAAAGCCTGTACAGTTGTAAAGGAGGAGGATTTGCTGTGTTGTTCTTAATTCATCATATATTGGCATTGAATAAAAGGATTGCACTTGCTGCAAAGAAAAAAAAGGATTGCACTTGCTGCACTTACCCCAAATAAAGCAATAACCTTATGTTAATCCATGAATTAAACTAAATTGCTTTATCGCTTAGATATTGCTCTATATAAGTCATGGAAAATTTAATTGTATGAATCATAGTTTGAATATATGCATGTTATGTATTGTTCTTTACTTTGTATTATAAAATTATCTTGAGACTATCAGTGTGATGTCTACAGTAGACACTTATAACTTATTGTTCTTAAAGAAGTGTTAGTTTTTAAATTATCCTTTCGTAGGGTTGTGTTCTCTTTGTTTATACCAATATTGTATGAAATCCACCCAAAAGTGGATATATAACAATTACATATTTGTTTAAATTTAGAAATACAAATTTAGAACTAATATGCATTTGATACCCACCTAACTGAATATGAAATCACATGGCCCTGATCTAAAGGGTGCTTATGATGATAGGGTACAATGAACATGGATAAAGACACTCTTGAAAAACACAACATATAAGACATGCAGTCTGACCTAAGTGAATATTGTTCCTCAAACTTTCCTTTGGTTTGTTTCATCTTTTAACACAACATTTATAGATATATGTGGTAGCAGATATATTCTTTCTTGCTGGGAGAGTCCAGTGACTTAAAGGTAAATCCTCATTAGTCTAAACCAGTCCACGTAATGCCATTCCTTTTGTCTGTGATTGGTTTACAAAGGGTCATGTGACTTAGTCTTGGTAATGATCATGTCACATCTTGGCCATGATGAGAAGGAAGACTGCTAAGGGATTCTGGGAAATGTTTCCTCACTGATGAAGAGAAACACAGAGGGAAAAATGCCTTCTTTTCTTCCTTTGGCCATTGACGTATCTGCATGGTAATTTAACCAACCACAACATAAATGTTAAAAAAATTACACCTGTACTGAACATGTACAGACTTTAATTCTTATCATTATTCCATAAGCAGTATAGTATAACAACTATTTACATAGCATTTACATAGTATCAGGTATTATAAGTAATCAAGAGATGATTTAAAGTATACAAGAGGATGTGCATAAGTTACATGCAAATACTCTGCCATTTTCCATCAGGGACTTGAGCATCCACAGGTTTTGGTATCTGCAGTAGGTCCTAGAACCAACCTTTGGCGATACCAAGGGATGACTGTAATTGAATGCAAGGAGATTACCATTACCTGCCATTATCACAGACTTGAGGAAACATTAGGGAATCTGTATTTATTTGGATTAATGATGAAAAGAATGAAGAATGTCTGCAAGGAAATAATAGACATAATGAAGGTGGTATGATGGGGGAGGAGGCAAGAAACAGCACATGTTGGAATGTCTAGTGACTATTTCAGGGCTTGACCCTTTTTACTTGAAATAAAAACATGAACTCACAGCAGAATGTTTTTTCTCACCTTTCGTCTTAGTGTGAATGTCAATCAACCTTGCTATGGCAAAGCCTGGCCCTTACACATTTCCAGCCTGTTTATACCATGCTTGCAAACATTCCCCCTTTCCCAAAGGGCTGTATCTTCAAAATGGAAAAAGAGGACACATCAAATGTGTAAAATAGAAAACAACATAGAAGAATGTGCTTATTGGATTTTTCTCTTAACAACATTTTGGCAGAGAAAACTTGTCTTTTTAAGGTTCATTTAATAGAGTGCTATGGTTTGAATATGTGTATCTATCCATCCAAAATTCATATGTTGAAACCTAATCACCAAGTTGAAGGTATTAGAAGATGGGACCCCTGGGAGGTGATTAGCTCATGAAGGCTCTCACTTCATGAGTAGGATTAATTTCCTTATAAAAGAGGCATTGGAGAGCCTCCTCCCCCAAGTACCCTTCTGTCATGTGAGGATGCAGTGTTCAAGGTGCAGTGTTCAAGGTGATATTTTGGAAACAGAGACTAGGAAATCACCAGACACTGAATCAGTAGGTGCCTTGATCTTGGGCTTTTCAGCCTCCAGGACTGAGAAATAAGTTTCTATTATTACATACTTTATGATATATTGTTACAGCAGCATGAATAGACTAAGATATATGGCAAGGATGAAATACAAACTAAAATGCAAGGGAGAATTTCAGATGTAAGAGAGAGAGGTACAGACACCACTAAAGAGGAAATCACTCACATGGAGGGAGGCTGTCTACCTCTGTAAGTGTCACTTGGGCACAGGATAAATTTTCTTTGTAATAAAAACTTCTAAACCTCTTACAATAGTGTCAGTACCTCTTGAAAGTCATCAATTAAACCCTTATCAAACAAACGTAAAGACCATTTCTCCATTTTCATTATCAAGACCTCTCAGTTAACCAGGTCTTTGACCTTCAACTGTCCATAATAATGCATGAGCCTGATCTTTCTCCCATTTCTTCAACTTCCATGGCTTCTAGTTCAGCTCTTTCCCTCTGCCTTCTCCAAGCCATCAGTGGTGCCTTGCTATTTTTTCCTTCAGTTTTATATTTATGAATTTCTCTGTGATTTTTACCTGTAAGTAATTTAGTACAAAAATATTTACTGAACATGTGCAAGACACAAAAGTGATTTGGTTAAGTAAAAGGATACATAAAACTTTGACTCTGTTCTCAAGAATCTCAGAATCCATTGGTAATCAGATAATTAAATAGTTCTAATGATAGACATACTGTGATAAATGCTATAACAACAATACCTAAGCAATGAAAATGAACGCAGTTTGCCTTTCACTAGAATTTACATCCAAAGTGTCTCCTGTCTACTGCCTATTGGGCCTCTCCTTTCATTCAAACTCATGATGTTCAAGATAGAATTCACCATCTTTCCTCCAAAAATTGTTCTCCATTGTGACAATTCTGTTTAAACTAGCTGATGCACAGTTAGCTTAGTCACTCATGCTTGAAAGATGGGTATTCTTAGCATTTCCCTCAGATTCATACTCCTCATCTTGCCATTTATTCTGTTCATTTTTCTGTTGAAATACCTCTTTTATCCTTCTGTTCTATAGTCATTACCATCACCCTACTCCAAAATTGGATCACTTTATACTCATATTCCTGCAATTTCCTAGCAGATGTCTGTGAATCCAGGCCCTCCCTCTTCTAAATCATCCTATGTACGTCAAAGAACCACAGAATCCTAGAATAGAGATTGTCCTCTAATGGAACTATCTCTGCAAATCAACCCTGAAATGTTAGTGAATAGCCATGTACTACCTGAATAATTATTGATGGGAAGCCCAATTTTTCAGAAAGGTCCTCATTTAATTTGTCAGTTATTTTAACTGATAGAAAAAAATAAATCCCTTATATTGGGAAGTCTATACCTTTCTTTCTCTATTTTTCTCCCTTGAAACTTAGCTTTGCTCCCTTGAAATATAAAAGCACGTCAAGCTTTTTAATAAACCTAGTTTGTCTTTTTAAGTCTTATATTTAAAAACTGGTTAAATACACACCGTTTTCATAATTGAATCTGGTATAAATTTTAGTCCTCAACATCTTGATTGCCCTCCTGTGGGTATTTTATAATTTTCAGCATTATTTAAAATGTGATGTTCAGAAATAAAGAGATTACTTCAGAATTTATTTACATACAATTTTCATTATTCTGCTCTCTTCCCAAATTCAAGAATCTTAAATATTTCTGCTTTTCATTGCTCCAAAGCAAAAATTCTCCGCCTGAACTCTACTTGACTTTTGAGGCCATCCATGATCTATGTGTTCTGCTCTAGGCCAGTTTATTCATCTCAGCTACCTCAAGCATCCTCCACTTTAACTGGGCAGGGATTCTTTCTTCTGTATGTTCTTTGATTCATTCACTCACATTTTCAAGCTTTTCTTATATTTATCCTTTTGCCTGAAGTGACTTATTTTCACTCTACCTAACTTTGTCTTCTATTTCCTTTAAAACTCACTTTCAGATTGTGTAATAAGTAATTTGGCCTTGCCCACAGAGAGGTCTAGCTTTTGCCCTTGGATACTGGGAGGTGATCTCTGAGGCCCTAGAGTGTCCTGCCTGACAGGAGTGTCTTTGTTTTCTAGGGTCTTTGGCCATCAGACAGTCTAGCAATGTAATTTGTGATGAGGGGTTTCAGGCCACATTATATCAGTTCTAATCTTATGAAGAATTGATGATTAAAGGTTGCCTGTCCTTTGTAAGAGATTAGAGACTAAAGGGCAATCATGCAGGCAGTGTGTAATTAAATCCAATAAATACTCTGGACACTTGAGGCTCAAGTGAGCCTCCCTGGTTGGTAATACTCTGTGTGTATTGTCACACACTGTGTCTGGGAGGAGGTAATGCCATCCATGACTCCGCAGGGAGAAGATAACCTGGAGCTGTGCATTTGGACCTTTCCAAGACTCTGCCTTGTGTATCTCTTCCTTTAGCTGATTTTTTATATCCTTTCCCTATAATAAACCATGAGTATAATAGCTTCCGTGAGTCCTTCTAGTGAATTATCAAACCCAATGTTAGTCGTGGGGATCCCTGAATTTGTAGCCAGCTGGTTATAGTGGTCTGAAGTGGGAGAGGTCTTGGGGACCCAGAAACTTATGACATTTGTCGAAATGAGGGCAGTTTTGTGATGACTATTCTCTCAAATTATACAGTTGGTTGCACTGACCCACTTCTTTCTTGAAGCATACTCTAAGTACCATTTCCCTTACTGATGTCCCCATCCTCTAAATATCTGTACTATTTACAGTTACTCCTTGAACAGCATGTGTTTCAACTGTGCCAGTCCACTTATATGTGAGTTTTCTTCTGCCTCTGTCATCCCTGAGACAGCAAAGCCAATTCCTTCACTTCCTCCTTCTCCTCGGCCCTACTCAATGTGAAGACAATGAGCATGAAGACATTTATAATCATCTACTTCCACTTAATAAATAGTAAATATGTTTTCTGGTGATTTTCTTAACAATCTTTCCTTTAGCCTACTTCATTATAAGAATACAGTATATAATATACATAAAACATATAAAATTTGTGTTAACGGACCTATTATGTTATTGGTAAGACTCCTAGTCAACAGTAGCTGTTAGTAGTTACATTTTTGGGGAGTCAAATGTTATACGTAAATTTTCAACTATGCAGAAAATTGGTGCCCCTACCCCCTAAATTGTTCAAGGGTCAACTCTGTATTGAGTTTCACAAAATCTGTCACTAACATAGATCATTAGAGGTAAGTTATTAAGCAGGCATCATGATAAGTACCAACACAGGTTTGGATTTTGGTACCATGGATATTTAGTCATCTGGTTAACTTCAGAGATCAGGCGGAAGGAAAAAAAGGAGGGAAAAGACTATCTATATAATGCTGTCAAAAAGTATAAGAAAGAGAACATGGTAGTTATACTGGTGAGAAGACATTGAACATTTTTCTGAGGAAACACCATATTAACAAAGTATTTCAACAGTTCTATCAATATTTATTGAGCACATGCTAGACACTGAAAATGTGCCACCAACCCTCCAGGAATGCACAGCTGATGAAGGTACTTGATTATCGTTACAACTTTAAAAAAAATTATTCCAGAGGCTTCATGCTTTAGGAATAAATCTCTGCCTTTCCCACATCTTACAATTTTAGCTGAGTAAGACTGTCTATATGCTCTGCTTGTGGTAGTTTGCCTCTATATTATAACTTTTTCCTATTTCCTTTCCATATGAAATATGCCAACAGTAAGTGTGAGGTCCCTCCCCAGTTTGACAGAAATGGATAATTTTAAGTAATATGAGACACTCCAAAATAGACAGAAGACAGAAAAAGTAGTCATGAACAACATATAAGTAGAGCAACATGGAAATAGGGGATAGAAACCAGAAGGAATTGCCAAATTAAAGATCCAGAAGTGGGCTTACATTGGCATCTGGAATTAGTTTGGAGAAGATATTCATAGAAACTCAGAAAATTCCTGAAATCAGAAGTGGCGATGGGTTGATTCTTGGCTTGAGTACAGCAGCAGGTGGTATAAGAGAGGATGGAGAGAATGAAGGTACCTGTTGGCCAGAAGTTTGATATCCTTTCTTGCATAATGCATCTTACTTTCCTAGTTTTATTTTTATTTCTATGAGAACTGTGAGGGGACCAGGATTCATATTTCCTTGGGCTAGGATTATGTCAGACTACATTATTTTTTTTTTTATCCCAAGATAATGCTTTTCAGAAAGAAAAAAAAAAAAACATCTCAAATAGGCATCCTGGAGGGCCCTGAAGGACCCTAAATTGGGAGAATTCTATAAAAACAGAATGTTTGATTATCTCTTGTTCTGCTCAAATCACGCTACAGATCCTGGCTGAGCTAGGGAGATGTGCAATAGATCAGTAACAAGGCAAGAATTCATTATCTATCTGCTAGAGTCCTATGATAACCTATCAATGGAATAAACGTATAAATCTCTACCTTATAATCTGTCTCCACATTCCACTAAATCCCTACATAGCTAGTTAAACCACCTGCAATTTTGCTAACATCCATTCTTAATACTGGAAAATTGATCAATCAAAATAATGCATTAGTTTTTGATGTGCTTAATCTGGTTTCTGTTTGAAACATTAGCTTTTATGAATCAGATAAGCAAAGGGTAGTGTGTCCAGTTTCCATATTCCATCTGATTTCAATACACTAGAAAAAATTGGGGAAAGATCTTATTAATATTGAAATTTCTAATAAGAAATGCATCTCTAGTTGAAGCGATATTAGCCAGTACTTTGCACGCTGATAAGTGTTGATCAGTTAACAAATGATGTTTTTATTCCTGTTCTTAAGTAAAGAGAAACTACCCTTTCTGATCAAAAGAGATGCATTTACTCAGTGAGAGATGTACACTATCTTTATAATTTACTGTTTTCAAATAGTGTCCTGAAATAATACCATGTACGTATGTGTACTTTAAATATATATGGAAATAGCAGAGTTCACTCTGAATTGCTTGAAATATGTATTTCTTTTTTAAACAGAAATATTTACTGTCATTCTATAGCTTTTTAAATTTTTTTCAAATATGCCTTTCCTAAGACAACTTAAGAACCTTTTTGAAACAGGGTTTTCAGTCTCTTTTATGAGATCAAATGAATAAATTACTTTCAAAGAAGCTGATTACCAGGATAGAATTGGTAAGTTGTTTCTCTAAATAGTGGTGTTTTAAGAACTCATGTTGTTCTTTTTCAATATATAATCTATAGCTTTTGAGAAGCTAAATAGAAAGGATGATGAAAAAATACACAATTGTAAAATATACAAATGTAAACACATGCAGGATAGGGAAAGATAGTGAACCATACATCAAACAAATATTTCACATAAAATAAAACCCAATGCTAGAATTTTCCGATTAAGC
This sequence comes from Indri indri, assembly GCA_004363605.1. NCBI lineage: Eukaryota > Metazoa > Chordata > Mammalia > Primates > Indriidae > Indri > Indri indri. The sequence goes on along the minus strand of RJWJ010014182.1, from coordinate 15,702 downwards.
ATCTCCTTTTCCATTTGTCGATATCTGTTTTGTGCAAGACAATTTGCTAAATTATGTATCCATTATGTTTCAGTCGGGAGGGGATGCTAAATTATATTCTTAGATGTCATCTTGTACCTTTTTTCTTTACAGAAACAAATGTATGATGAATTAAAACTTATGAGCTATTAGCTACCATGGCTACTAGCACATCACTAAAAACTCAACACGAGTTCATAAATGCTTTTTGAATTAGATTTTTTTTCTGTAAGTCTGAGCCTGGGCCTGTCTAATAACACATGCAAATTACCATTTCTGATTGAAAGAGATGCATTCATTCAGTGAGAATTGTACACTATCTTTAGTACACATTTAGTGTGCCTTGGACTTATTCAATAGCTGAGAGGTAGTGACCATCTAGTAGTTCCTTTCCTTGAAATGGTTTAGCAGTTCCCCTCTGCATGTATTATGATAAAGTTTATAGAATTCAAAATCATAACATTGCAAAACATGTCTTTATTTCTTTCAAACACTTCCCTATGATTTAGGAGGGATTCTGCAGTAAGATCATGTGACGGGCTAGTTGACTTTCCAAGGTCTATTAATCTAAGAAGTGAAAATTAATATCCTTTTATCAGACAAGTGTGGTTCCCAATTATGTGTAGAGCAGATGTTATGCTTTTTTTCTTCTGGATATAAAGAAAAAGGATGTGTACATCATGCTTCAAGAGGTATATCAATATAAGTAGGACTTGCTCACTCTGCCTTACTGCTACCCTGAAAGTAAATTGCTCGGGTGTGCAGCTCCCTCCTGCAGTCCCTCCAAATATCAGAAATGAAAAGCACAGTTACGAAAGGTCCAGGGTTTGCTCTCTTCATCAGAAAATTAAGGGAATGTAACTCATACAGCTGCTATCACTACCCGCTGTCTGCCAGATCCCCTTGCTTCCATTTCTTCTGCCCACCGGGTATAGCCAGTCCCTTCCAAAAGCTAATTTGCTGTTGATTATGCAATCTGCCAAGCCCAATCAATGTGCATACTCATGACCACTCATAAGATCATTTGCCTTAATCATAGGAGACCTCTAGGTCATTACTCCACCATAGGGAATATATTCAGTGGAGATAGTTGCAGGAGTGCCCACTACCCAGCTGCCTGCCAGACCTCTTGGCTTCCATTATTTTCATCTCAGATGCAGCCAGTTCTATACAAAGTCGCTTCAATGGCAAATCCAGCCCCAACAGTGAAAAATCCTCTGCTGACTACTGACATCTGAGGCAGCAGAATAAATATAAACCTCGAGGCTTCCTTTGTTTTCTTCTCTCTCTCTTTCTCTCCCTCTTTTTTAATTTAAGTATTATTAGTTTTAGCATGAGTTATTCTCTTAACTATCTAATGGAATGGTCTTCTAAAAATTAAGCTTCTTGCTGGGATTTATTGGGCTTATGATATCTTTCCATTTGTTTAAGTCACTGTTTTCATTTTTTCTATTCAGAATTTCTTTTTAAAAACTGACTAGATCACATTTCAACACATATACAAGGATTGTTACTTATGATCATGGAAGTTCATAACCACCTGGCGCAGAGAAGGCAAAGATATATCACGGGTGGTGCCATTCTCCTTACTCTCCTCTTTGCACACAGATACAGACAGTATCTATATCTATATGTATAGATAGTGTCTACAATATGCTGGACATTATTACAGGTACTCAGGATGCAATAAAGAATACAAAGTTCTTGACATCATGATGCTTACATTCTAGAAGGGATATAACTATGAGTAATCATAGCATCATTTCTTCCTGAGCCCTGCCACAACCACATGATTATTCATAATCTTTGCTCTAGATGGTTACTACCAATCAATAAGGGTAGGCAGGTAGAATGAGACCTATTTGTCATCCTGATCTAGCATAGTCTATTTGTGATAGAAAAGTAGTTTATGCACAAAATAAACTGTGTACCACATCTTACTGAAACATTTGAATACAAATATTAATATTTTACTCTAATAAATACCAGGTCAATATATTGGCTGGTAACTATTTAACTCACTTCTTTTCTCAACATGAATCTTACTCAACTCCCAGTTGCAATATTCATAAATAATGTGATTCTCCTTATTGAATTAAAATTTAATTTTAGAAATATAACTTAAGAGGCTTATTTGTTAATAGATTTTTAACAGGGGGATTTTTATGAATGAAAACATCAAAAATAATACCAAAGGAATCAGTTGTAAAATTTCTTCATGGTCTCTCTTATATATATACATACAAATATATTTCAAGAAAATCTATCTATAGTTAAGTTTTTTTTTCTAATTCACTATGTCATAAGCTAATAAGGCTACAATTATGTTGGACACATTATTGTCAAAGACTGCTTGGTTTAAGCAAGTTCTATTTCTAGCTATGAGGGTAAGATCAGGCTGAGAATGAATAAAGCCAGGCATATCTAAATTGATGACCTATAGAATCAATCTAAATGAGGGAATGACAATAATCAATTTCTTTATTTTGTCCTAGTCTGAACTGTCCACCAGGGCCATAGTGTTTATATTTTAATAAGATTTATAAAGTGAAAACTCAGTTTTCGACAATGGCAATATCTTGATTTTGGAATTGCTTAATTTTTTCCATGATACATAAAAACATACCATCTTCTTTGCCCGAGTAAAACTTTTTGAGCTTTCAAACATCAGATGAAGTGCCACCTTTGTACTTATTTTTTTAATTAATTTTTTTATTTCAGCATATTACGGGGGTACAAATGTTTAGGTTACATATATTACCTTTGTCCCACCCAAGTCAGAACTTCAAGGCTGGCCATCCCCCAGACAGTGCACATCGCACCCATTAGGTGTGATTATACCCATTCCCTTCTCCCTCTTCCACCTGCCCAACACCTGATGAATGTTGCTACTATATGTGCACATAAGTGTTGATCAGTTAATACCAATTTGATGGTGAGTACATGTGGTGCTTGTTTTTTCCATTCTTGTGATACTTCACTTAGCGGAATGGACTCCAGCTCTATCCAGGATAATACAAGAAGTGCTAGATCACCATTTTTTTTTTTTTTTTTTTGTGGCTGAATGGAACTCTATGGTATTCATATACTGCATTATATTAATCCACTCATGTACTGATGGGCACCTGGGTTGTTTACCCATCTTTGCAATTGTGAATTGTGCTGCTATAAACATTCTAGCATTGATGTCTTTTTTATAGAATGTCTTTTTTTCCTTTGGGTAAATGCCCAGCAATGGGATTGCTGGATCAAATGGTAGTTCTACTTGTAGCTCTTTGAGGTATCTCCAAACTGCTTTCTACACAGGTTGTACTAGTTTCCAGTCTCACCAGCAGCATATAAGTGTTACTAGCTCTCTGCATCCACACCATTTATTGTTTTGGGACTTTTTGATAAAGGCCATTCTCACTGTTGTTAAGTGATATCTCACTGTGGTTTTGATTTGCATTTCCCTGATGATTAGAGATGTTGAGCATTGTTTCATATGTTTGTGGCCATTAGTCTACCTTCTTTTAAAAAGTTTCTGTTCATGTCCTTTGCCCACTTTTTGATGGGGTTGTTTAACTTTTTCTTGCTGATTTTCCTGAGTTCTATATAGATTCTAGTTATCAGCTCTTTATCAGATGTGTAGCATGTGAATACTTTCTCCCATTCTGTAGGTTGTCTGTTTGCTCTCATGATAGTTTCCTTGGTTGTGCAGAAGCTGAAGTGTCACCTTATCCTCAAAGTTCTCCCTCATCATTTGAGGCAACTGCAGTAGACTATTCTTTAAGAACTATCAGCACTTAATGTTTGCAACAATAATAGTACAGTCGTCACTCAGTATACACGGAAGATTGGTTCCCAGGACCCCTGGCAGATACCAAAATCCATTAATGCTCAAGTCTCCTGTATAAAATGGTGTAGTATTTGCATATAGCCTATGCATATCCTCCTGTATACTTTAAATCGTCTCTAAATTATTTATAATATCTAATACAATGTAAATGCTCTGTAAATAGTTGTTATACTCTATTTTAAATTTGCATTATTTTTATTGTTGTATTGTTATTTTTTCCAAATATTTTGATCTGAGGTTGGTTGAATCTGTAGATATGAAACCCACAGATACAGAAGTCTGACTGTACATTTAAATATGCTACATTTAAATATGCTAATTCAAAGGATTATATTGTAACTTTTATGTGGTCTTTAAAATAGTCACAAATTTTGTCCTACTCCACAGTAAGACTGGCATTAGAATGAAATTATAGCAAGGAATGAATATCAAGTTTTCCATTCATTTATTATTGGTCCATGTATTTATTATTATCTATTTACTATACACACACATATATGGGCCTATGTGCACAAACACACATTTCTATTTTAAAACTAATAATAAATTGATATCTGACAAAGACACGATTTTTAATAATTTGGCATCTATACACAATTGATTTATATTCCTAAACCAATAATAGCATGTTTCCTTTAAAAAATTAATGCATCATTCGTGATGCTTTAATGATGATTCAATGAATAAAATGAACCTTAACCTCACCATGAAGTAAACATTTTCGATATAATTTTTAATGTAATTTGGTGTCTGAACAATGCCACAGCGTGAAATATTGCTGAAAGACCCAATTATCATTTTCCTGGGTTGTTGTAAAATGGATTCTCTCTGATTGGCAAATGTTAAACCTAGTTTCTATCATCTGGCTGCCACCTGAAAACTGTATAACTCCAGAAAACTCATTGAGAGTTGAGAAATCTTGGTGTATCTATCTATAAAATGAAGACTAGGTGAACGCTTTACAAATAAAAAATAAAATCAATGGTTATATGTTGATACAAATATGTATACTCACTAGTAACATGTTGAAGAAGACCAAAATGTATAACACCATGAGAGTGAAAAGGTAATGTTCATAAAAGTATAAATAGGATAACTAAAGATGAGGAGTAAAAATATATGTAAAGACATTTTATATGTTTGCCCTAGAGTTTATTATAGTTATAAATTGCACGAAAAACTCTTTGTTAAAATAAAGCATTTTAATTACTTATGTAGTCAAAAGGTAAACATCAATAGGCATCTTGCCATGTGTGCAGAGTTCTATTGACTTCTTTGATCCACTTTCAGAAGGCAACATTCAAATAAAAAACAGTGAAATAAAATTGATCCTTTTTAAACTTCAGGTTTATTGTAAACTTGAATATATAATTAGATATGCCCTATAGTTACTTGGTCAAAGATTAAATCTTCTGGAAAAAGCAAGATACACTCAGATCTAAAGGTTGGTACATTGAGTGTACTAATTATTTTCTCAGGCTATGAAATGTCTCTTAAGGCATAATTTAGCCAGTAAAGCTCCTGTGGCTTGAAACAATTTTAAAATGTTCCCCAAGTCGAAGGCAGACTTCTGGGATTGGCTTGATGATTTCATATATCCATGCTACGAAGAACTTTTGGAGTCTTCCTTAGAAAAGGCGAGGTGAAATGAAGACAGAATATTTTGACTGATTTTCAGTCATTTTAACTGCAATCAGCGCAAGCATTCAGCATAATATGCTCATGTGCTATGCAAAACTGAATGTTGGCTAATAAAAAAGGAGGGGTAATATTCCCTGCTTAAGTAAAATCTGAGAATTCTGAATTAAACAAAGTTAATCAGGTTTCTTTATAGCAGGAATTTTCAGAATCTCTGAAGTGTCTAATGTATAACTCAAATCTTTAAGACAATGACATAGTTGCACATAGTATCCAAATCTATTTGACCAACAGAATAATTCTGTCTCAAAATATATTACAAGACTGGCATTTGCCATTAAGTACATAAATTCTCCTCTTTCTTCTAAAGCCTTTGTTTCACTATTACAAATCATATGTATTACATTCAATTGTTCATCAGAGGCTCAACTCAACACAGTGGAAAGAGTTTAGCTTCTAATAGCCCAGAGACTTCCATAGAAGTCCCACAGAATTGAAGCATTATTTTTACTATTGATTCTATGTAGATCAATGTCAGGATGTTGTAAAATAAATCATCTGATAGAACTGCTTTTATGGTTGTGTTGAGATAAGGTGAGTCAAAGAGAGATATATCTTTTTGTTAATATCCTTATGGTCACAAAATATCAGCATCTGTATTTGTACCAAGAAGATTATTGAAAGATACATACAGCCAAGATTAGGTATAACTGATGTGAATAATCATGTACTGAAAAAAATAAGGCACATCTTTTTTCTTTTATGTTCAAACTTAAATTGGCCAAATTCTACACCAGAATTTTAGAAATAAAAAAAAATCCAAGGAGACATTCAATGTAGGGTTCATGTTATAACACCTATAGTGTAATTATATTCTGCCGACATAGGTAGAATCATTGGAAATTTGTAAAAAGTTGGAATTACTGAAATTTTACATGCAAGTAAATGATTTGATACATGAGGAACTCCATAATAGCTTGTTTAATTAAAGGACTATTAGTGTTCTTCGTTCTTGAACCCAAACCAATATTTCCCTCTCAAAATACAAACATTTCTTCCTTTCTATAGGATCAAGTGTTATATATTTTAAATAACTGTCAATTATATTAAAATGGATCTTTTCTGATATGAAATGTCCTCTTCTGGGAATGTTAAATGTAAAAAAGTATCCCTCCACACACACAGCTTACTTAAAAGTACAGAAATACATAAATAAAAAATATTTAACATAATGCTTTAGTAAACAAAAGTGAACACAGAAACATTATTTTGTGACAATGGGGCTGTATTTAAGAAAAATTCTTTATTGTTCTATATTTTCAACCTTTTAAATGTTGTGCTAACTAGTTTAAGTACGGCATATGCAAGGGCTAAGCATCAGTGACACATACAAAATTTGAACATCTGTTCACAGGAAAGCTATGTGTGATCTTTGTAAGCTGAGTAGCACTTAGAAAGAAACAAAAGTACAAATACTAACAAAATTTTAAAAAATTGCTTAAGTAAAATAACCTATAGAAATAAAATGGAAGAGAAACTGCTATAATATTTATCTTGATTATCAAGAAACTAACAGTTTTGCTATACATATGTGTGTATCTATATCTATATCTATATCTATGTACATAAACATGGAGAAGAAGTACTACACAAACATAGTACACTAATAAATGTAAAAGATTAAATAATTTCTCCTGACAGAAGAGTTTACAGATAGAATTACAGATACGATTTAGCAAGGATGAATTTGGATTAATCTTCTAGAATCAATTTTATTACCTTATAATTACAGTTTATATAGTAATTCAAAAAGTTCAAGTCTGGGATGTTTTTGTGTTAAACATATTTAGCATATTGAGCATATTTAGTTCACCAGTTTGTTGAATACATTTTCTTACTTATTTTCTGTTTGACTGACACCAGAAATCTGCTCCCACCCCTACCTCACACGAAGGTGAGTTATGAGAAAAAGTACACAGAGAGCTTTTTTATCTTGGCAAATCTGTCTTATTTAGGGCCTGGCTCTCAGTTTTGTGGGACCAAAAGCCTATTTTTTCTATGTTCTCGGGTTGATAAAGTTAGGTGAGTGACTCTTACTGCATAAATTCAGAAAAGGCTAAAGAACATAGGCCATTTTCAAAGCATATAATAAAAACTCTGGTTGATTAACATCTTTATCCTTAAGGCAGGTCAGCATTCAATCTGATATTTACTTTTATTAAGTACATTAGAGTTTATAGATATTTTCTTAAAATATCTCAAAGCTCTCATTTTACAGAAGCAACTGAAGTTCAGGGAAGTTAGGTAGGCTGCTTAAGAACACACAGCTAGTAAATCACAAGTCAGATTCAAACTGAGGTCTTATGCAGCCTATTTTGATAATGCTTCCAAATTAAGATATGAATACATTCCTTTTAAAGAAAAAATATGAAAATGTGATAGACTTGAGACTATGTATGTGGACCTGGGCTTTTTAAAACTTGCTCATTATTCACTGCAAAGGGAAATGTCTTTTTTTCTTTTATATATCTGGTAAAATGATTATTTAAGGATTACTGTAAAAAATGAAAAGACAAAATTTCAATTTCTCATAGAATTTGTAGGCCCTGATCCATACTATTAATGGATGAGAATGTGGGCTGAGAAACTGGCTTAGTTTTTAAGATCATAAGAGTTAGAGTCAGATAAAGCTTGACCTCAATGACTAGATCACTTATTAGCTCTCTCAGCTTCAGTTTCTTCTGTAAATTGGGATAAAAATACCCACTGTTAAGGTTGTCATGAAGGTTAACTGAGATAATGTATTTAAAATTATTTAGCACTGTGTCTGCCACAGAGTAATTGCTTAATAAATGGTAATGACTGTGATTTGTATTTCCACCCCAATGCTGTCCACTAAGTCATGCTGACCTCTCTCCACTATTATAATGTTGCATGGTAAGCATGGACTCAGGCTTCATCTCATACATCCACTGCTTCCTTCTAGGCAGACCAGTTGCACTTGCCTGCCAGAGAGATCTCTCCCGGACAAAGCCAAGGGAAAGGGACAATAGGTGGCTTTGTCTCAGTGATTCCCACCGGATGCTTGCCAATCCATATTCTACATTCTTTAATCGGATATGTGAAGATCTGTAACCTGTTTATAAGGTGATCAAGAGTCAAGAAACTTTTCTGTTTATTCAAAATAGTGTTTATGTCTAAACTCTTTACTCTTAAAGGAAAAATTTAGGTCCAAATTCTTGAAATAGCTCCTCATTTTGGCTCCTGTGTACTACCTACTATGAAGCATATCTTGTGTGAAAAATATAGACCTAAGAAGGTACAAGCTACCCTGCTTTAATTTGCCACCAGGTACTTTCTGTCACTCCATCCCAATCCAGCAGGAGACAAAGGTTTCATTAATCTGTGGTTAAATAAACCCACTGGAAATTTCTGCATTTGCAAGAGATGCATGACTTTTTTAAATTTCAAAATATTAAGGGGGTACAAATGTTTTAGGTTACATGGATCACTTTTATAATGCTTGTGTCCCAGCTATAGGTGTGCCCATCACTCAAATAGTGTTGATAGTACCCATTACATAGGTTTTCTCACCTTCCCTTTCTCACCAATTGCCCCCTGGTTGATTTCCACTGAGTTTTACTTCCCTCTGGGCACATGTGTGCTCGTTGGTTAGTTCCAATTTAATAATGACTACATGTGGTGTTTGTTTTTCCATTCTTGAGATACTTCACTTAGGAGAGTGGTCTCCAGTTCCATGCAGATTGTTGCAAAAGGTATTAATTCATCTTTTTTCATGGCTGAGTAGTACTCTATGGAAAACAGGATGGAGATTCCTCAAAGACCTAAAAATAGACCTACCATTCACTCCAGCACTCCCACTATTGGGTCTTTACCTAAAGGAAAAGAAGACTTTTCATCAAAAAGACACCTGCTCTTGAATGTTTATTGTAGCACAATTCACAATTACAAAGATGTGGAATCAACCCAAGTGCCCATCAATTCATGAGTGGATAAATGAAATGTGGAGATCCATGATTTTTGCAACTTGTCAGAGTCAGGGACAAGTTAGCTATGACTTGTTACTCTTGGGAATCTTAATTAGAAGCCCAATAATATGGGAATTTGAACAATTATTTTCTCTCACTTGAGCTTAGCTCCAGGGACTCTGACGGGGTAAGAGATTTATTTCTCACTTGAATCTTCTTCATTCTAAAATCCTAGATTCAGTGGAGATATCTCAGAGAACAAAAATGCTGTGTACCCAGCTGACTGGGAAACAGTCAATTTAACTAAGCTCATAAGGAAGACCAAAGCAATTTCACAGCTGATTTAGACCCATAGACCTTTTACACCCTGTTTATAGGAAACTCATAGAATTTAAGAGATGAAAGCAAACTTTAAGATCACCTAGCCCAATCACTCCATTTTATAGACTCTATATTCCCAGAGGGATGAGATTTGTTGAACACAGGGGCCACATCTTTTTCATGAATGTTTTTGAATGAGTTGGGACATGCCTGTAGCCCTAAATGTGACTGACTTGATTTCAGGCCTTTTAGATAAATAAGATTGTCTTAATCACTGTACGATATTGCCTAAGTACACATCCTATTTCACGCAGCCCCAGATGAAAGTGATATTAAATACAAATAGATCGTGTGGCCTAGTATGTTTCAACAATGAGGCAATAGGACTAGGTTTTTCATTTTTCAGTTGGCAGTGGGTATGAACAATTTCATCGTGTTACTATGAAGTTTATGGAAGCAACCACACTGTGTGCAAATCACACAGTCTGATGAAATGTTGCTATAGGAGGAGAGAAGATGTTACAAAATTCCAACACAAATCAGTCTATGAAAAAGATGCTTATGAGCCCAGCGGAGAATACAGCATAGAGGTGCCACCTAGCGACCACATTCTTCTGGCTGTGAAAAGCAGAGTAGTTAGCAAAGAGAATGAGATTTGTATATATTTCGGGTCACCTTTAAATACATTATAACACAAATGTCTATTCATAATTTTCTCTGCTCTGTCAAATTCATAAGATAAATTAATGAGTAATGAACTACAAGCCTTTGAAAGCAACAAAGGCAAAAACAAAAGCATTAGACATTTATCAAAGTGCTTTGCTCTTTACGTGTGCACTCACATATCCTAGGTTCTAAATAAAGATAATAAACAGAATTTGTAACATATGCTGTGCTGAAAAAGTACAGAACACATTCCTGTCTCTACTGTTATATTTTAGGGTTATAGTCTAAGATTTCTTTTTTTTTTTTTTTTTTTTTACTGAGCCTGGTGTATAGTACATAGTGGAGTATATAAAGAATATTAAATTAGTAAATAAATTAATGGACATATACAACATAAATTCTTGAACTTAAGGAAGTTCAAGAGAGAAAGCATTACTTTGAAAAGTGGATAGGCTCAATTTGTCCTCATTATCTACTTGACCAGGTAAGACAACTATATGGGTATCTGAATAGAATCTCATTTTAAAATGAGAGAAATCCCAAAATCAAGGGAGCTTGGTGGTTCAAGAGGAGGAAAGTGGTAAAGAAAGAAGTAAAAGCCAGAAAAAGACCAAAAACGTGCTATGAATAAAATATGAAAATTGGTTAGATTACCAATGGCAGCAGAAATTACTTCTAATAGAATACACTTATGGAGTGGAACTAGTCAAGTCCTAATCATCAATTGTAAATGGGTATACATGATGCCACTGTCCTCCTCCCTGGCCTGCCTCTCTCTCTCTCTCTCTCTCTCTCTCTGACACACACACACACACACACACGCACACACATGCACACACACACACACATAATACTTTTTAAAAATCAAGCCTGACAGTAAAGGCACAGACTCACATGCTTATATATGTGGTTGCCTAATAACTGTAATACACTGCTAAGGTTATTGGTGCTACTCTGATACAATAAAAAGCAATAAGTAAATGTGGTAGGTACTTCATGAACTGGAAAGATTTTGATTGCCGGGATGCATGATCAGAGGCAGAAAGTCCATGTGGTCCATGAACCAATCGATGTTTTTTTGAAAACTGCAAACTTAGTCTCAGAATCATAGTGTCTTCAAAATCTTTAAGACACAAAGTGTGACATTAAAGATGGCATGCTTTATCATTTGTTTAGATGAACAAAATATAGTTGGTCGACTTCTGGAGAAAACTAGTCATCATTTTATTACAATAAAAGTGTGCAAACAGGGTCTCCCTGATTGTTTTCCAGGAGCCAATCAGTAGATGCATTTGGGATGTTGCGAGGGTGGGATGGAAATATAAGTGAAATGCCTACCACAATGCAGGAAAAGTCCTAACTTGTTAAACAGAAAACACTTGCTGAATTTGTGTGTCCTTGAGTAAGTTGTTTGACCTCCTTGAACTTCAAATTCCTTACCTGTAAAATGTTGATACAAATAATTCCTATATCGTAAGACTATTTTTGAGGAGTAGATGTTTGTTAAAAATACTTTTTAAACTGTAACTCAGTTTGAACTGTGAATATGAATATTACCATCTTCAAACAAAGCACAAGACTGCCTTGTCTATTTGCACTTGCCAAGTCTCTAATCGATTCAAGGTAAACAATGAGATAAAGATGCAAAGTAGGCTACTACAGCTGGCCAGATGACCAGGCAGAGCTCAAGAACCTGGATCCCTGGATTTAGTGATTTATATGGCAACAGGAAGGCTCTCCTGCTTAATAATATCCCCACAGTGTGCCTATTTCACTGGGGGAAATTTCCACCATTAAAAATAAGAAATAGGAAGCTTCTTTTAAAACACAAATACACCTAGGAGGGTGCATATTTGAGGTTGTCATTGAGACTATTACACAAGCATCCATTGGTTTAACAGCTAATCTGCTAAGAACAACTGGATGGAATTTGCTAATTTTGGACTATATGCATTTTCCTGGAATCCTAGTACAGGTAGAAGCTCTGGGCTAGGAGGACTGACTGAGGATACAGGTATTCTAGACAAAGCAAGGGAAAACTGTGCCAAAGGTGATTATGAAAAACAAAAATCAGATGGTTCACCTTCTAAGCAATTTTACCCTATTCTCTTAAATGCAAAATCTCCACTAAAACATATTTTTTCCCTTTCTATTTGTTTTTACTATTTCAAAATTAAAGACAATTTGAAATATATGTATTCCTACTTAGAACAACTACAAGCAAGTATTTGCTTGTTGGCTTTTACAGAATCCTGTGTCCAGGTAAGGAAATGTTTCCTATATGTATTGTTGAAAGGCTTATCACTTAATAGACTGAAAGTCATTAACTCCAATTGTTTCAAGATTTACTTGCATTTCTGGTTCTTTCCTGTTACAGATGGCTTCTGTAATTGGTCAGTGGGCCAAGTGGGATTTATTCCTTACGTTAAGATCTTTTTGTCTTCTCTTTACACAGATTGTGTGTGTGTGTGTGTGTGTGTGTGTGTGTGTGTGTGTGTGTATGTGTGTGTAATATCAGCTCATTAGGTTTATAAAATATTGTAATATTTCTGGTAATGTGGTATAACAATTATTATCCTTTTAATGGGTATTTTTTACCCTTTCTACAGTGAAATAGTTAATTATAAACACTTCATAAAAAACCCAATGTTCAAATAGTCTGTATTCTCAAATGCTCATTACCTGAATATTGAAGGATCCAAGGAGGCTTTGTAGGTTCTGGGGGAAAATATTAGATGTAGAGAAAAGGAATCATTTGTTCATTGGGCATGGTACACAGAACAACGGCTTTCCAAAGATGTCCACATTATAGTTCCTGAAACCTGTGAGTATATTACATTATGTGGCAAAAGGGAATTAAGGTAGCAGATGGAATTGTGGTTGCTACTTAGCTGACCTTAAAATAGGGAGATTATCCTGGATTATCTGAGTGTCTCCACTGTAATCACAAGAATTCTTAAATGTGGAAAAGGGTGGTAGACAAGTCAGTGCAAAAGATTTGAATGGCCATTTCTGGGTTTCAAGGTAGAAGAGGAACACAAGTGAAAGAATGTGGGCAGCCTCTAAAAGCTGGAACAAGCAGAAAACAGATTTTCCCCTACAGCTTCAGAAAAGAACACAGCCCTGTTGACATCTTGATTTTAGCCAGTGAGATTCATTTTGGACTTCTGACCTTTGAAACTATAAGATAATAAATTTGTGCTATTTTAAGCCACTATGTTTCTAATAATTTATTACAGCAGCAAAGGAAATTAATGTACCTAGGAAATCATTCATTCATCCATCCATTCATTTATTCAACTAATCTTGTGTGTTTTCTAAATGCAAGACACTGCCACATTAATCTAATCGGTGTTCAGCTGGTAGAGCTGTCTTTCATTAACTTCTCCCATTTTCTTTCTTTCCACCAGGAATATGGAAAGGAAGAAAACCAGGAATGATTAGATGAGAAAGAAATTTTCTTTTTCTCATAGGGATTTTGGGAGGAAATTCTGCTTTGCACCATCACTAACCTTTGTTTCTCTTCCTTTTTGAATAGATATATTACGGGAACTCTCTCTCAGTGTAAATCTAGGTTCTACGCTGGACTTGGAATAATGCATGATTATTTAGTTTAAAACATAAAATATTTTAAATATATTTGTATTAGTAAATAAATGCATTTCAATTCTTCTAATTTCTCATCCAGCTAAAATCTTCCTCATATTAACTCACTCATTCATTTATGATTCTTTCAGTGAGTTCAGTTTTTACTATGTTCTTGTCAATCTTTCAAATACCATAGAGAGAAAGATTTTTTAAAAATGAACAAAAACATTTCTTCCTTTCCTAAAGGATTTTTGAATCCAGAGATGTAGCAGATACATACCAACAAATATAATGCAATGCATGAAGTGCTTTGATGATTGTGATATGACTCTATAATTACTTATATAGTACAAGGTACAAATACTTAACAGGGACTCACATTTATAAGTGGATGTGATTTATGTTTATGAAGAAGAATAATAGTAATCATCAGCAAACTTAATACTTCTGCTCTATATCAATCATTTGCTTTAATATATTAAAGACTTGTGATTAGTGCATAGAGTGTTTGACTCTGAGGCATTGATCCATATCTTTAGTGGTACTTTACTCTGAGTCCAGAGTAAATCAAAAGACCAGTAGCCTAAAATGATATTTCGAGACAGAGCTATGAAGATATGTCAAGATAGAAAGACTTGAATAAACAATGAGAAGCATAGATAGAACACCCTGCTTTGAAAAATCTTTAAAAAAGGGCAACATATTCTAAATTGCATCATAGGTTTTCTGCTATACTTTTATCTAAAAATTAATCAACTAATTATAGACAATTATAATTAATATCTGAATTCATTATATTCAGGCATATTAATTGGAATTTGAAATATATTCTCAGTTGCCTTAAATTTTTTATACCCTGACAATCAGAGAACAATAGAAGCTTGATTGTTTCAAATTAGGAAAAAACCCACAAATCTTAAAATAAATTTTGAAATAATACCACAAGTTTGATATTTATTTTGTAGGAACTCATTACCCAGCCTGTAGAGAGATTTTTGTTCTCAGGTAGTCATTCTCCTAAGAGATGGCAACAAACTTGTAACTAGGGACTGTGCTTTCATAGACTTTGCTTGATGCCTCTGCACCTTCATTCTTAATTTTCTTACTTTCACAGAATTATAGTTGCAAAACACACACAGTAATAGTATTCCCCTGTTTAAAATAAAACAAAACATTGAATCCTTTTTTATACAACAGGATAAAGTCCAAACCATTCGGTTGGAATTCAAGGTATTAATATTTTCCCTATCTCGGTTGGTATCCCTACCATCTACAGAGAGAGGTGGGAGTTATCCTTGTTTCACCCTCTCCCTGTCCTCTGAATCTAATCAACAAGCAAGCCCTGTTATCCTTTACCTTCTAAGTAATTTCTGAATTGGTCCCATTCTCTCCTTCCTGCTACCACTGTCCCATGTCAGGCTCTCATCATCATTTTCCTTGTATTATACAATAACCTTCTCTGATGCCAGTTCTACTCCTATCAATTAATTCTCCACCTTAACCCTCAGAGTTACATAGGAAGCCTAATAGCCTATGCCTAAGGTTAAACAGACCAAGCTTCCAAGCAAGGAACACAAGACCCTGTCTACTTTCCTAGCTCCACTGTACTCTCTGCTCAATTTACACTCTAGAAATTATCTGTAG
>RJWJ010014181.1:0-38588 GCA_004363605.1 Indri indri | reverse complement strand
TCTAGTTAAGTGTTAACCCACAAATCTCAATATATTTCTAATCTAACATCATAACCTACTACATTTGGGGGACCACTACATTATGAAGAATCATCAGAAAGGAATTACGGATGGCACAGTACAAAAGACATTGGACTGGGCGTCAGGAGACTAGATTCTGGTCCTGACCCAGAACTAGAGAGGGTGGTGGCAGGCCAGATACCTTGGCCTCCACGACTCCTTCTGTCTCATCTAGAAAATTACACATCAGTTCTCTTCTTGTCTACAACTCTTTAATGTTCTGCTGATTTTTGTCTTGGCAATTGCTGTAAAACATCTGCAAAGGACCATTAACCTGGAGACCTCACCACTGGGTCCCTGCTTCTCTCGACTGCCCTGGGTTTTGTTGCGTTTTGTTTTGTGGCTCACTTAGCATCTTTGTTAGGTTTTAGTCTGAAACTGTTGGTTCTTGGCGAGCTCGTGGGCGAAGAATGACCAGACATGCCAAAGTTAGGCAAGCATGAAAATGAGGTTTATTGAGGAGAGAAAGACAGGATTATAGGGCAAGAGCAAGATACATGTTTACAAAGCATGGTACATACGCCATGGCTGACAACCAGACTCATTGTCACAGCTGGGCAGGCAAAAGGAAGGGCAAAGAGAAAGAGAGAGAGCCCTTGGCTATGGTCTGCGTCCTATATTATAGTGTCTGGATAGGGACCTCCTTTGTGGTTCAGAGGTCACCATGGAACCACTTCAATAAGACAGTTGGGAGTCACATGACCTGAGCCTCAGCGATGCGTGTGGGTTCTAGGTCACCTTCCGGAGTTTGTGGTACCCATGTGTCTTGGCCTGTGGGCTAGAGTCGTCTGCATTCTTTTGTAGCTGGTGCACCAACTTCTGATTGACAGATTTGTAGGGAATTCCCTCCTCCCCTAGGCATGGAGAATTAGAGGGGGGCAGGACCAAGATGGGGCAACACACCCACTTTTGTCCCTAGGAGACCCGGAATCCCTCACTATCTACTTAACATCTTCAGTGAAGGTGAAATAAAAGGAAGTGAAGGTAAAGATGAGAGAGAGAGAGAGAGAGAGAGAGAGAGAGTGTGTGTGTGTGTGTGTGTGTGTGAGAGAGAGAGAGAGAGAGAGAGAGAGAGAGAGAGAATATGAGAGAGAGAGAGAACGCATGCGAGTGCACAGCATGGATCCAGAGACCAAGAGAGAGGCGACATGAGCCTGGACAGGTCCGAGCTGGACTACTAGTACATCTCTTTTTCACCATTTGTCTCTGTTCCTCATCACCACAAAGAAAGTGACAGCAGAAATCCCTATAGCACCTCATTATTCTTTTCCCAAATTGCTGCCCCTGGTACAAAAGCAAAAGCTGGATTAACAGTGTATTTTCCAACCTGTTTCATCCCCAGATCCTCAAAAGAACTTTGTGGGGAAGGTAGGAAAGGGGTCACGCCCATCTGAAAATGAGTACATCAAGGGCCAGAAAAGTAAAGCAGCTTGCCCTAAGCCAGCCAATTAATGGGTAGCTGAGCTCAGACTAGAGCTGCATCCCAAAAGCCCCATCACTTGGCCCTAGGGCTGATGCTTGGCAAAGAGAGTCTTCAGTTTGTACTACTGCCTCCTCCCTGTGTGTCCCAAGCCAGTTCCCTGCTCTCCCTCCTGACCAGGAGGGGACTGAGTATCCACATGCAGGCCCTGGCTGCCCAGAGGATCCTGCCCTGCACACACAGAGGAGCCCCCTGACAGCACTCTGGGACTGCACCCAACACTCTACTCTTTTTTCGCTGTTCCCTGACCTCTTCAAATGTCCGATTTCCTCCACCCTCTGTTTTTTTTTTTTGTTTTTTTGTGTGTGTTTTTTTTTGAGACAGAGTCTCACTCTCTTGCCTGGGCTAGAGTGTCGTGGCGTCAGCCTAGCTCACAGCAACCTCCAACTCCTGGGCTCAAGCGATCCTCCTGCCTCAGTCTCCTGGGTAGCTGGGACTACAGGCATGCACCACCATGCCCGGCTAATTTTTTCTGTATTTAGTTGTTTGGCCAATTTCTTTCTATTTTTAGTAGAGACGGGGTCTCGCTCTTGCTCAGGCTGGTCTCGAACTCCTGAGCTCAAGCAGTCCTCCCGCCTCAGCCTCCCAGAGTGCTAGGATTACAGGCGTGAGCCACTGCGCCCAGCCTCCACCCTCTGTTTTAAACAAATATTAACACGCGATCGATATTAACTGTAATCTTTATGTCTCGGCAATATTTGCAATCTAACATCTGATATCGGAAAAGGGTAATGTTCAACCTAGAGAAATAGTTCCTCTATGGTGAAAATTCAGGGGTTGTCATGAACGGGCAGGGGCTTCTATAAAGATAATAACAGAATCCTCACCATGTTTTTGCTGTGCCAGGTATTGTGCTAAATGCTCACGGGAGTCAACATTTGCTCCTTGTAACAGTCCTATGAGATAGGTAATATTATTATCTTCCTTTTATACAGATGAGGAAACAGGCACAGAGAGGTTAATTAACTTGTCCAAGGTCCCACAGCTAGAATACGGCACAGCTGGATTTGAACTCAGGCAGTCTAGCTGCAGCATCTGTGCTCTTAACTGGTAGTTTGTCTTGTAGTTTCTCTGGGCTTTCTTCTAACCCAGCTCAGACCATAAAAGCAACTGCATATTCATTCTACATAAAACATTTGCCAAGCCCACAGTGCCTTGGAGAAGGAGGGAGCTGTGGTTCTATCACAAAAACATCCGAAGTGCCCTCTCCTGGTCTCTCTAGATCCCTGTGAACCAATGGGGTAAAAGTCCTTTTCTCCCTTGGCTTTGGACTTCTCCCACTTCGACAGAGCAATTCCTCTGAGCCAGTCTATCTGAAGTCAGCAGCGAAGGAGAGCAGAGGGGGGCGGGGGGGAAGGCAGCGGTGGGGACACCGTTAGAGAAAATTCCACTCTCAGGCTGTTACCCACTCCTTCCCAGCAGCCTCTCCCACCGTCCCCCTACTCCAGGGCCTTCCTGGAGTTCCTGGACAATGGGAAAGGGCTGGGAGAACTCAAATTTGGCAGAGGCTTAAGGGGAGCGAATGGTTCTGTTTGTACCCCAGGAAGCAATTTCTCTAGCCCTGAATTTTTCACTCTGAATTTTTCCTCTTGCTGTTCTTTGGACTTTGACTCATCCTTACTCTGTCTCAGAAAAGTTGATTCCAAACAG
This sequence comes from Indri indri, assembly GCA_004363605.1. Lineage (NCBI taxonomy): Eukaryota > Metazoa > Chordata > Mammalia > Primates > Indriidae > Indri > Indri indri. Next base: position 35,398 of record RJWJ010014181.1, on the reverse strand, counting down.
CCAGTCCTACACTTGGGGTACAGGTGAAAGCGAACAGGGCTTGGAGGCAGGGGGGCAGGTTTGAGCCTTCACTAGAAGTGTGACCTTAGATCTGTCCCTTAACCTCTCTGAGCCTCTGTTTCCTCATCTATAAAGTGGGAATCAGAACAGCTATTTCATGAGCTAGCTGTAAACGGAACTGAGCGAGCTGTGAAAGTTGTGTGCCAATGATAATGCACAAACGAACGTAGGGTATTTATCCAAACTGTATGTAGCACGGGTTCATTTGGGGGACTAATTTGAGGTGACAAGTTTACTGGCAGTGTCACTTCCTGTGAATTTCAGAGGAGGCTGAAAATATCGATGTTATATCACTGCCCTTTGCTAGACGGCTGGAATGTTAGTCTCTTGGTGGCTGACTCGTTTTTAGCATTGATATCTACTTTTGGTGATATTTGACATCTGAGAGAGTTTTTCAATTAAATTCATCATCCGAGCCTATCCTAAACGGCCTGTTGATGGCTCCACTCTCCCCCTCATTGCGCAAGCAGGAAACACTGGGGCCGACTTTGACTTCTTCTTTCGCTCTCGGTCTAGTCTAATAAGTAACCAGGATCTGCCAAGGTAGCATCTGAAATTCAAACCTTGTGTATCTCTCCCCTTCTCTGCCTACTGCTGGACCCTGGTTCCAGGCCTCCTCAGCTGAACTTTGACACGGACATTCCGCTTAATCTCTTGGTCCCCTTGCTTTCTCTTACATCCCTCACAGCAGTCCGTCTGTATCCTGAAGCCAAGGTTAGCTTCCTGCACCACAATTCTGCTTCTGTTTCTTCTCTAATTCCAAAGCCATACATGATTCTCATTCCCTGCAGAGATAAATTCGAAGTCTTTCCTCTTATATGCGACTCTCCACAATCACCCTATTCTTCTTAATGAATTTGATGAACTTCCCATGACTGTCTTTGACAATTTTTATGTTCCAGGCTCACCTGATAGTTCATTGCTCAAATTCCTTTTCTAGTATGAGATGAGGTAGAAACAGACACTTGCTCTTTCCCAATAAATCCTACACATTCTGATTACTGTGCCTTTGCTTACTTGTTCCATCCACGGAATGTACAGCCTCCCTACCATACCCCTACTCTAACTGTCCTTGAAGACCTAAGTAAATGCCAATCTGATCAGGAAACTTTCCAGCCTGATCCAGAAAGCCTCCCCATGGCATGACTTGTGTTCACACAGAGCTCCAGAGCAAGACCAAGCTGACATTGCTGGAGGGAGACATCCTGGATGAGCTGTGCCTGAAGAGAGCCTGCCAGGACATCTCAGTGGTCATCCACACTGCCTCTCTCATCGACGTTGTGGGTATCAATCCTGGAGAGTCCATCATGAACGTCAATTTTAAAGGTACAGCAGCCCAGGGAGGAGAGGAAGCAAGGCAGGAAAACGAGGATGGGAGAAAAGGGCAGGAAGGGAAGAGAAGCCCCAGCACTGAACACCTGCTGTGCTCGGCGCCCAGTGCCCTACGTCCCACTACCAACTGAGGGGTTCACACTGTTAGCCTCAATTTTTCAGATGAGGAAACTAGGGCTAACAAAGGGCAAGCAATTTGTCCAAGGTCCCACAGGTAGTAAGCAGGAGAGCTAGAATTTCCACTCACGCCTGTGTGACTCCAAATAGCAAGGAAGCACTTTCTACTGCTACTCCAATCCAAAGTCAACGAACTCTGACTTCAAGCTCTTTTTTTTTTTCTTTTTTTTTTTTTTTTTTGAGACAGAGTCTCGCTCCGTTGCCCTGGCTAGAGTGAGTGCCATGGCGTTAGCCTAGCTCACAGCAACCTCAAACTCCTGGGCTAAAGCAATCCCACTGCCTCAGCCTCCCAAGTAGCTGGGACTACAGGCATGCGCCACCATGCCCGGCTAATTTTTTTTTCTATATGTATATTTTTAGTTGTCCGATTAATTTCTTTGTATTTTTAGTAGAGACGGGGTCTCGCTCTTGCTCAGGCTGGTCTCGAACTCCTGAGCTCAAACAATCCACCCGCCTCGGCCTCCCAGAGTGCTAGGATTACAGGCGTGAGCCACCGTGACCGGCCTGACTTCAAGCTCTTGATAGCTAGCCACCCCCTGCCTCTCCTGGGCCAAAACCAGACCTTACACGTTCTTCCTTAGTTATCATTTTAAACCTTGTGCGTAGGCAGATAAGAACATCCAGAACCTCCCTGCCCACTCAAAGTAGGATTTCTCTCAAGAGAACTAGCCTGACTGATTCACAGAAGTCTGCTAGGACAAACTTATCCAACACTTGCCTTCCCACAATATTTTAACAATAATAGTTTCCCGTTACCCAACATACCATCTCTTCAGCTCACCACCGGGTCTACTATTAAAGAGTAATTTCTAGCCAGATGCCCAAAGTACACCCTCATTAGATACAAATCCCTTACATGCTTGGTGGCTCTTTCTGAATTGTGGCTTTCCAATCTACCTTAAATCCAGACACATGGGATTAAGGATCTGGGCCCTGTAATATAATCCTTCTGATCCCTGGAGGCCAGTCTCTCTAGCACCATGACACCCCAGCCCCTAGTCCACCTGTCCTCCACGCCTGGCCTTCCAAATTTAATCCACTTGCAGGCTCCTTTTCTAAAGCAACTAACTGCTTTTGGGTCTCCAGCACCATCTCAACAACAACCCTTTCTAGTTTCTACTTAGCCACACCCCTAACTACCCCTACACTGTGAGGAGGGTGCTAAGAGTAACTAGTTTTTAGTCTCTCTCTCATAATTCCTGCTCTCCACAGCTCCCAACAACAGGGGATGTGAAACGAGAGGGGAAGTGTTAGAGGCATCAGTTTACTAAAACTATTATCACTCCCAGGTTTAAAAAATACTTCACAATGATGGTCATTTCCCCCACCCACAGGTAAACTCACCCCAAATTTTCTCTGCCACTAGATTAAAAAAAAAAAGTGAGGCTGTCTCTTCAGAAAAATAAATTTCACAAATACTTTTAAAAGGGGCAAAAAGTACAAAAGTAAATAAATAAAAATTACCCTTTGCCCAGGAAAGTGTCTCCTTCTTCAAGGGAAGGCTCTGTCGATTAGATTACCTCCGTGTGCTTCAATTCTACCTGATCGGAATTCTACAAGATCCTCTGATTATAGCTATCACCAGCAGAGGGCACACTCTTCTTTCCAGGTCTCCACCAGGCTAAACTTAAAAGGCCAGTGCAGGTTCCAGAATGCTGAGTAGAAGGAAGGTTTATCACCCCTACTTTTCATAGCTGGGTAAACAAAGTCACAGCCAGAATTAGGAGTGGCCTTCGCAGGGAATGCACAATCAGGAACAGAGTCCATGTCTCCAGCGTCGCCCCACAACTCACTGTTGTTGAATGACACAAAGAATGGTCCTTGGGACGAACTTTTCATTGGTCATCAACAAAACGAGAAAAATATAAGCAATTCAATGCATATTTGAGTGTATATTGCCTATATACATCTGCATATATGCATGTGTGATGTGCATTGTTCAACTGTTCTTGTTTGGCTAAGGACTAGGACTGTCCAGATTCTGAAAGTATGGTCTCCTAATTTTTTGCACTTAAAATGATCTGCCTTTAATGAAACGGTAGAGATGATAATGGCAATTTTTTAATGTCCTTACTTATCAAAATATAAAGTGGCAACCCTATGTCCTTTTCCAAAATTACACACACATACACACGCACACACGTCCATGAACCCAAATGTCTAGAAATTCTTGCTCTCTAGAACCTAAATTTCCCTATCTTTTCACTTCTGTGTTTTTCCTGTGCCTGTAGAATGACCATATCTCAGTCACAGACACAGAAGAATGTACTCCAATTTGTAATGACCATCATACTTGGGGATAGTGGGTGGGGAGTGGACATGAATCTGTAGATGTGGTTGGCCCTTGAGGTTAACTCCTGACACTGACAGCAAGCTCTCCTTGGGCAGGTACCCAGCTCCTGTTGGAGGCCTGTGTCCAAGCTAGTGTGCCACTCTTCATTCATACCAGCACCCTAGAGGTAGCTGGGCCCAACTCCTACAAGGAAATCATCCAGAATGGCCATGAAGAAGACTACCTTGAAAATAGATGGTCTGCTCCATACCCATATAGCAAAAAGCTTGCAGAGAAGGCTGTGCTTGCAGCTAATGGGTGGACTCTGGAAAATGGTGGCACTTTGTACACTTGTGCCTTAAGGCCCATGTATATCTATGGGGACGGGAGCCCATTCCTTTTTAAAGTCATGACTAAGGCCCTGAAGAACAACCGGACCCTGACAAATTACAACAAGTTCTCCATAGCCAACCCAGTCTATGTTGGTAATGTGGCCTGGGCCCATATTCTGGCCTTGAGGGCCCTGCGGGACCCCAAGAAGGCCCCAAGCATCCAAGGACAGTTCTACTACATCTCAGATGACACGCCTCACCAGAGCTATGATGACCTCAATTACATGCTGAGCAGAGAATGGGGCTTCCGCCTGGATTCCAGCCTGAGCCTTCCTGTATGTCTGCAGTACTGGATTGCCTTCCTGCTGGAGACAGTAAGCTTCCTGCTGAGTCCAATTTATAGATATCAACCCTCCTGCAACCGCCACTTAGTGACACTGTCAAATAGTGTGTTCACCTTCTCCTACAAGAAAGCTCAGCGAGATCTGGGGTATGAGCCACTCTTCAGCTGGGAGGAAGCCAAGCAGAAAACCACGGAGTGGATTGGTTCCCTGCTGGACCAGCACAAGGAGACCCTGAAGTCAAAGACTCAGTGATTTGAGAACGACAGGGAAGTGGATGGGGGACTGTTAGGATTGTCAGTCAAGCTCTCCCCTCCTGGCTTCATACAGAAAGTGACAAGGGCACAAGCCCAGGTCCTGCTGCCTTCCTTGTACACAATGGCCAATTTATTGTCTCTCCCGCACCATCAGAAACCTTCCCAGACACTGGCCCGATCAGCAGCTTTCTGTCATGATCATCCACTAGAGGACAGACAAGGAGATTTGCTGTTACCGAATTCTCAGTTTGCTGGTTCTGAAGGATTCGGGGCCTCTTTTAACTGAGAGTGTTGCCTGTTAGTTCTACCTCCCGTCTTAAATGCTAAAGCATTTCTGTTCTTTTAAAAACCCCCATTCTTTCACATAGTTCCATGAAACTGACAATAAATGTTTTAATGTTTAACCTGGAGGGAGGTGTGGTTTCCTTTCCATCACCAGGCATCGCCATCCCCAATTTAGAAAAGCGGCATGGAGTGGTGGGAGGGGGGAGGAAGGGTCAGGGACAGGGGAGGAGGACGAAACGCCACTACCATGTCAGTCATGTGCTCCGCGACTGACAAATAGTACCTCATTTAACCCTCGCCAGAAACCTGTGAGGTGGGGACCACTGTTCCCATTTTGTCGATGAGGAAACTTGTTCGCAGTCACACTAACTGGTTAGTGACTGGGCCGGTTAACCAGGGAGACTGACTTGAAAGCCCTTGTCTTCCCACTGAATCATGTGGCCTGGACTGGGTGAGTCAGTGGCACAGCAGAGTCCTGGAGCACAGGCTGGGGATCCCTGGAGAGCCCCGGCTCCCTCGGGTTACCTCCTTCTTGCCCAGTCCTGCGCAGGGCACTCTCTAGGACCCAGAGAATCCCTGAGGGGTGTCTGGAGGTTTTGCCTGCCTTACCAAGTGGCCCTGGGCAGAGGAGAGGGAAGCAGAGATGCATCCGGCCTCCACCTTCAGCACCAGTTTCCTTGAAGGTCTCTAGAACACACCTGGATATACTTGCGTTGGCCGTTCTGGTAATTCATACCCCGTATTTCAACCTTTCGAATCACACGATGGAGCCAACACCGTGGGTTCCTAGGAAGTAAAGGGAACAGGCGTTAATGCTCCCAAAAATTCACCTCCTACTCAGCTCAAAAAGTGGAAGTCTGCTCTCCCACCCCTCCAGATTTAACTCCCTCTTCCTCCTCCATCCCTCTCCCCTCTCCCCGAAGTTGCACCCACTCCTCCCTTATTCTTCTGTCTCCTGAACCTCTTTCCTTCCTCTCCATTTTAATAGCTGGCACTCTCATTCTTCTCAATGTCCCCAAGGAGAGAAGTTTGGGAACTTAAATGATAGCACAGTCATTCACCAACCAGAGAACCAACAGTGGAAACACCGTCGCGGGCAACAGGGACAGTGGCAAACTGGGGCAGCAGAGGAGGCTGCTGTGGGGGCAGGAGTGGGGAGGGGAAAGCCACCTCTCCCAGCCCCGGGCGCTGGCCTGCTGTCTGTGTGCGTCACAGCCACCCTGAGAGTCACGGCAGCATCAGGACAGCTTTGCTTACCCGGGGACTCTGCAGATCCTTAAACAGTTGAATAGATCACCACCAAGGAGATAGTTTAAGCATTCGCTCTGCAGGAGAAAGGGAAGAAACACTCTGGCCTAGGTGAGCAGGTTTCCAGCACCTTCGAAGCCCCGGGACAGATGTTCAGCGCAGGGCTTCAGGCAGCGTGGCCCCAGGCCTGGGGTAAGGTGAGAAACGGAACATTCCCTTCCTGCCCGTCTTGCACAAAGCGCAATGGCCAGCGTCCGCTCCGCTTGGAAGGGGCGCCCCCTCCGTACGCGTATGCCAAAGCGCAGGAGGGAAAGCGGGGCGGTGGAGGGTGGGACAAGGGCGCTTCGGCCTTGTTTTTAGCCTCCTGAATCCCGCGGGGGCAGTTCTCACAGGGACGGGAAGGGGCTTCGTCTCCTGCGGGCAGCGAGGGGTGAACGGAGAAGAAAGAGAAGAGGGGATCGGATTGGTTGGCGGCCTCAACCGAATAAGCATAAAGGTCCCAGCCCTGCTGTCAGGGACGCGGAGCTGACGGTCAGAGCCCGCGCGCTCGAGCCGCGGCGGGTGCAGCTCACGCGATGCGCCGCACGGGGGCAGTCACGGCGCGGAGGGGAGAAGGACGTCGGGCCCGTTCGCGTCCCCTCCCTCCGCCGGGGTGACGGCGGGGCGTGGGGGAAAGGAACGAAGGACTGCGCTGTGTGCTGTGTGTACGTGAGCACAGAGAATGGAGCGGAGCTGAAGTTATTGGGAAAAGCTTCACCGGGGGGCGGCGGTGGGGGGGTGGGGACTTGAACTTGACCTTGAAGGATTCGTGGATCTCAGGTCGGAGAGCCAGGGCGGTCAGTCCAGACAGGAAGCTCGCACTCCGGGCAAGGGGCAGTGAGCAGGCCGGCCGGCCGGGCGAGGAGGGTTCCGGGGGAGGTTCGGGAGCTCAGGTTCCAGACTCAGCTATGGACTCGACGAGGGGGGCCAGAGGTGGAGCCGCCAAGGGGGCCATGGCCTGCTGAAGACCTGGCAGAAAAAGTGGCGGAGGGCCAATTTTTTTGTGAAATCTCTCGATTTTTAAATATTGGCAACCAAGTCTAAATTTTAAAAAACAGTGTGAAGACCAGCTCCGGGAGAGGGCTGCGTGGGCTAGTGCTCAAACTTTATGTGTAATACTTTATTTCTTAAAAAGTGGGTGGTGACGTGTCAGTGGCACATCTATTCACTCTTGGTGATAGGTCCCAAATATATATTATTATGTCATATTCTAAACTTTTCTGTGTGTTTAACGTAGGTTATAATTTTTTAAAAAATTAATTTTCATGTGGAAAAAAGTGTGCAAACGCACAAAACAAATCAGCAGGCTGGACCCAGACCTAAAGCCACTGGTTTTCCATTTCTGCTCCCAGTCCGACGGTCTAGTGAGAGAGGTAAACTGTGAGACATGCTGGGTGCTGTACATAGTAAGATGTGCAGAGTCCCATAAGAAAGACAAAGTGCTTCAAGGGGATCTCTTCTGGATAGGGAATTTGTGGGGTCCTTGAGTTTGGGCTGGATATCAAAAGACGGGAAGGATTTCAGGAGGCAGAAATATGAGGGAAAGTATTCCAGGCAGAGGCAATAGAGTCTGCAAAGACCCAGGTGGGAAGGGGGTTATTTTCAGGCAGCAATGAGACCAGTCTGGACAGACCAGAGAGCACAGGCACAGGGGAGAAGTGGAAGATACACCTGGAAAGACAGGATGGGAACAGACCAAGATCACCCTGCATCACCCCTGGGAGACACCTGCCCTCCTTCCTTCTTTTGCCTCACAACAGAAATTCCATGCCCCTTCTAGAGATCATTTAACATTCAATTACTTCACATTTAATATGCCTCATCTTTTCTTAAAAATTGGACCCCAAGGGAAAAGACTGTCTCTTCTCTAGCAACGAATATTGATAGTGATGCTAAATACCTGGACCTCATTCAATATGCAATAGAATACCATTGGAGATTCTTGCTCAGCTGTTTCTGGAAGATCACTTCAGCAGCAGTATGCAGGATGGATTGAAAGATATTAAGGGATACTTCAAGAATCTAGGCAAGAAATGAAAGCCTGATATATGTATTGTTAACGAAATGGATTGCAGGGGCCACTGAGGCAGGCCTGAGACAGAATGGCCATTGGTGTAGGAAAGGACTTCCATGCACCCACTTTCTCACGCCAGAAACTCGATGTCATCCCCTACTCCTCCATCCTGTCATTCCGCCCTACCAATTTTACTTCCAAAATATCTCTTGAATGTCCTCTTCCTTCCTGGTGCTACAGCCTCAGTTCAGGCCCTCATCATTCCTTTTCTTATCCCCCAGAAAGATCTCCCTGCCTCAGACCATCAGTCATGAAATCCATTCTCAGCAGTGTTGCCAGAGTTGTCTTTCCAAAATAAAATCTGATCATATCACTCCCTTCCTTAAAACCAACCACTCAGTGGAGCCCCAGGACCGTTAGGAGAAGTCCGAGTGCCTTAGGATAACCTAGCCTCTGCCTGCCACTCCAGACTAAATTCTCACCAATCTCTGCCCTGTCCCCAGGTTCTCTCTGTGCTCCAACAATTTACCAAGACTCAGAGCTTCCACCATACGTGATTTTTTTTTTTTTTTTGAGACAGGGTCTCGCTCTGTTGCCCAGGCTAGAGTGCAGTGGTGTCATCATAGCTCACTGCAACCTCAAATCCCTGGGCTCAAGCAGTCCTCCTGCCTCAGCCTCCCAAATTGCTGGTATTGCAGGTGCGTGAGTCACTACGCCTGGCCCGTATGTGATGCTTGCACATACACCCACGCTGGTGCATGGTGTTCCTTCTGCTTAGAGTGTGCCAACCTCTCCTACCAGAACATTCCCCCCCCAACTCCTTATTCACCATCCAAAGCTTCTGATTTTACTGCCTTGTGCTTCGTGCGTATCTAATTGCACTGTAATTAATCATTTATTTATATATTGTGTCCCCCCTACACTGCCATGTCTTGAGGGCAGGAACTCACCATGTCATCTCTATGTCCCCAGTGCCTAGCACAAAGTGGGCACATGAAATGATGGATGGATGGATAAAACACAAACAAACTGAACTGCTAGGATGGGGAAGGATGGGGAGGGTGGCAGAGAGGCAGAATGCTTGGAATGGAATTCAAAGATGACTTCAAGGTGTTGACAAACCTGAAGAAATCGCGTCATCATGATGAGAATCAGGAAAAAGAGCAGCAGCACTGGCGTGTGGGGCAGAGAATGAATTCGTCTGTGCTGTGAAAAGAGCGAATGAGGCAGTGGGGCGGTGAGAGGAAAGGGAAATGACTTCGATGAAGGCGAAGCCTAGCTGCCAAGATTGCAAGGGGGTTGGAAATTGGATATGAAACCAGAAACAGCGCGATGCCCGGAGAGTTTTTGTACTACAAAAATAAGGAAATTCTGTTTTTAAAGACTGAATCCAGAATAAAATCTCCCACTCCCTTAGGTGACTCAAGGTGAGCACAACTCAACCCCTCTGTCTGCAAGTGCTTCTTAAGTCTTCGGGAGCCTCCAGGGAAATGCGGGGCAGTTCTCTTCCTTTATCATGGCCCCAGATCCCACCCACACAAGGGTACTGAGCAGGGAATGGAATCGGTGTTGTGAGGCATGAAAGAGGTCCATTATGAGGGAGTGGGGGGAGAATGAACAGAAAGTGGCTTGGCCACTCTGTCCCCAAGGGCAGGGGCAATGGGGTCAGTTGCAAACTCTGAAACAGTCGTTAATCTGTTCTGGAAACCTGACGCTCCCTGTTGAAGAGTGCTATATTTCCTCAAGACACAGAAGAACAAGCGCTGGCAAAGCCAGCCCTTCCTCCAAAATAGATGCTGGTGGCAGGCGGGTGGGCTGAGGTGTCATCCCAGCATGGACCCTGGCCATTCAGGTGAGAATGCCTTTCTCATGAGCCCAGCCCTAAATTGCTCTTGCAAACAGATATAATTATGAGCAGGGCAGCTGGTGTAGCCACACACAGTCCATGCTTGGTTTAGGGTCTGCCGCGGGGCCCTACATTTCATTTTGCACTAAGCCTCGCTAAATCTGCAGCCGGTGCTGAGTATGAGAATTTCTTTCAGCAGCAGGCACAGCCATCAGCTAATCAATCCTGGATAAATGGGGAATGCTTCCTGGCTCCTCCAGGGAGATCAGTTTTTTGTGGAGCTCAGAGTTTGGAGCTAAAGAAGGCTCCAGAGACCTTTACTCCAACTTTCACCTATGGACTCCTTCCCTTCTATTTTGCCGGTGAGGAAACTAAGGCCTGGGGAGTGAGGTGGCTTGCCCAAGGTCACCCACACCATCAGCTGGCCCACGTCTCTCCACTCTGGTGCTCAGGAACATGCTGGAATCCCTATGGTAAAGAAAGGAGGCCAGGTGCGGTGGCTCACGCCTGTAGTCTCAGCACTCTTGGGAAGCCAAGGCGGGAGGATCACTGGAGTCCAGGAGCCTGAGGTCATAGTGAGCTATGATCATGCCACTGTTCATCAGCCTGGGCAACAGAGCGAGACCCTGTCTCAGAGGGAGAGAGAGAGAGGAGGATAGTTTGTAGCAGGGCCCTGGGACCAGAAGACACACCTATTTCTGAGGAGAACACAGCGCAGTCTGGGGTGGGGGGGACTGTCTCACACCAGACCCCAACACACTCCAGCCTGTCAGCTCTGCCATGTCCACTACCGCGGGGCTAATGCATCCCCTTCCCTTGTCACCCTTTTCTCAGCCAAGTCCTTGTGCCTCAGGCTGCAGAGCCCCCAGGAGCTCTCCGCCCTCCAGGGAGGAGTGGAATGTCCCTCCACCAGACACCTCTCACAGTCCAGTGTGGCACTCACTAATAGGGCCGTCTCTTCCACCAGACGGTGGGCTCTGGGAGGGCACCATGGGACCCTGTACTGACAACCTGTACACAGCTGTACCCCACATCTGGTCCAGAATGGGAAAGAAGGAAGGAAGGGAGGGAGAAGAGGAAGGAAAGAAGGAAGGAAGGATGGAAGGATTGACTTTCAAAGAAAATGACCCTGGACCAGAATGAACAGGATTTAGCAAGTGGATTGGAGGTTGTTCAAGTATGAGTGTTTCCTAAGCAAGACAGAGTTGGACGCTATGCCCACCTGTAATGGCTACCCAATACTTGCTAACCCCAAGCTGAGAAGGGACGAGGGGGAGGCATAGCCTCCTGGGGCCATGAAGGCACAGAGCAGGAGGCTGCCTTACCAACATATTTGTTAAGGGAAAAAAAAAAATGGAATGAGAGAACATTTTGAAAGAGGGCAGGTTTAACTAGCATGCCAGCTGCCTGAGCTGTTTGTCAGGCCCTGCAGCCCAGCCCTCCCACCTGAACTTCAGCTTGTGGGATGAGGGCCCTGTAATGAATGGAGCCAGGCAGGCACTTCATGGTATGGGAACAAAAGTAGCTAGGGGAGAGGCGGACAGCAGAGAGGAGGAGAGGATAGCAAAAAAAAGGAAGAGTAGTCGCGTTTTAGAATCAGACTATTTCTGCAAATAAGAGTGAAAATCCTGAGTTATTTCAATTTTGCCATCCAAGTTAAGCAAATCTCTTCACCTTCCTGGGTCTGTTTCCTTACCTGCAAAATGAAGGTGTATAAAACTATAAAATGGTTTTGCATCCTCTGGCACCTCCACACTTCTGCAGCTAAGTGTTATGATAACAGAATCCACCGTTTGATTATTTGTTTGTGTGAAGCCAAAGCTATTGGAGAAAGTGGTTTGCTATCCCTTCCCTGGCTCTAGTGGCACCTGGCACCTCATCTGTAAAGGGGCATCGTACCCCTGGGGCCAAGAAGGAGCTTACCAAGTGTCAATTCCCTCCCTCCCTGGTATTTGATGACTGCTGAACTGCAGAACTTACGGCTGACTTAAACTCAGCCTCTTGTCATTCTTGCAGTTGAGCTATGGATTGTTTGCCAAGTAGGTTTTAAGCTCTTTGACAATCACTAGACATGAGAGTGGGCACAGCCAACAGAGACAGTGCCTACCGAAGAGAAAACAGAAACCCAGAAAAGTCAGTGCCTTGCACAAGGCCACTGCCAGTTAATGCCAAAGCTCTGCCCTGCACACTCCCCAGCACCCTCAAAGGGACAGCGAAACTGGTTCCTCCTTTCTTCCTCTGTCCCCAGGAAAGGGAAGGCCACGCCCTCCCTTTCCCTCACCCCCAGGAGCCGTACATCCCAGAGGAGACAGTCCACATGCACGGTAACTGCCTCTCTCTCCTCCTCCTAGGCTCCCAGCAGCTGCTGCAAGACTTCAGAATGCCCCTCGGCGGCCCCTTCCCTGCTGCACTGGCACAGCCACCCTGTGACCACCTTGCCTCCCAACATTTGCAAGGCCCCTGAAACTTCCAAGAACCTTCACGTTTGGTATTTTTTTGATCTTCTCCCCACACCTCACGCCTGCATCTTTGCACTGCACAGATGATGCCAAGATCAAGTCTGCCTGCGGTGCTCAGCCTTGGCTGCAGCAACATTGAACAGTGGCTCTCTCGGTCCAGTGCCCCTCTGGCTGTGAAGCATGTCCCAGCTCCTACTATATCTACTAACTTCAACCCAATTGCAAAGCAGTAGAGCTACTTCTGCAGAAACCTTGAGACGTTCCTTGTTTCGGTTTTACTCAGACATTTGCTAACACTATACCTGACAAGAGAAATGTCTAGCCAGATCCTTTTCAAGTCCCTTGCTTCGCTAGCCTCTCCAAGGTCACACACTGTCCCTTTCCTCTGCACAAAGCCAGATAAAGTGAACATTGCCTGATTTGCAGCAAGGGCAGTGACCCTGACTTACAGTTGGAAAGTCCTCAGCAGAGGTATCTGCTTAGCCCTGAGCCTTTGCCGAAGGTACCATCTTGACCATGCACAGTATGTGAAGCCTTAGGATTAGGAAGTTCCTCCTGTCCACTTCCCCAACCCCTCCCCTTCAGCAGCCCCAGGGCCTCAAACCCCAAAAGTCATACTTACAGTTTGCAAAATAATTCACCACAAGTAGGCTGGATTTGATGCCAGGCAGGTAAAAAATCACCCTTCACCTTCACTCTTATACAGTGCTGGAATGTGCAAGCTTCTCCATCTCGCTCGCACCTGTCTCCCCAGCGTTGAGCACCACACCTAGCACACTCAGCAAACATCATGCAGTGAACTTCTCAGGGGCTCTGTTCCCAATGAGACACAGCCTTGGGTATGGGGAGTCCAACCATACACAGATAACGTGTACAGAGTATTATTATAACACCTATGCAGAACCACTCCAGCGCTAGGTCAGGAAAGGCATCTCAGTGGTGTGTCTTCTGTGAATAAAATGACTGCACTTCCCATGAATCCCTGGTCTTCAGTAACTAGAGCCTGTCAATCCTTTCACTTAGGTTGAAAATCCTCTAACTATATTAATATGTGTGAGGAAGCCAGCTTGAATACTGTATATACACTGATACCTTTTCCACACTTCTTAAACACAAGGCAACATGGTATATGAAACCCCTTGCCACCCACCTCCTTCGTTTCCAAAGCCGAGCATCTGCCGCTGCTGTGGCAAGGCAGGGCACCGATGGATGCAGAGTGCTGTGAACAGTGGCCTGGATCCCACAGGAGCAGCTGGAAATTGAAAACCATTGGAATGTACTTTGGGTTAGCAAAGATGACCTTGAAAACACAGGACTGCAATCTGCAGGGGACTCAGGGCTCAACAGGGAAAACAGAAGAGCCAAGCACCAGGCATTTCACGCTGGAGGCTGGCCAGGTGTCTCTGGCCCTCTCCCAGCAGGGGCAAAGCCTAAGGAAACTACACAGCTGCCAAGGGCAGCTGAGAAAATGAGCAGCACGTGGAACTTTGCTTTAAGTGAGCTGAGTGCAGGAAGATGATCAGAGAGAAGGGAAAAAGACATACTATGAGGCATTATTCAATGAGCAGCTAAGACGGACACTGTTCTGGCCCTTGCTTATGCTGTTATCATGACTATTTAGGATTTGGAGAAGCTGTGTGTGAAATGTAGGGCTGCCAAGAGCGGACCGGCAGAAAACCCTGCTGCACGTCACAATGCTCTCTGCCTCTGTACCCCTTGGGAGAGGAGAGGATTTGAGGCTTTTATGTGTTATACTTACTGGAATCCCCAAGAAAGAAAGGAGGTGCCTAATTGGTCCTACAGAGTTCTCGACCCTGTCTGCCCATCAAAATTGCCTGGGGGGCTTTTATAAAATTACAAGTACTCGGGCCTCATTCCAATTAATCAATATCTAAATATTTTAAAAAACAAACCTTAACCTATAGGGTTAAGAAAATCTCTAGGCTACACTAATCAAACCCCAAGAATTCCAAGCTGAACACAGTTTCCCTAAGTGGAACGTGGGCAGAGGCCCACTCTAATAGCAAATTCAGGCTGGGCAACCCATCGAGGTACAGCCCAGAGGACCAGATTTACTGCTGTACTTACTTAATAACAGTTTACGTATATTAAAATACCTGGTTAGATACAGCTTTCTCAAGAGCTGCCGTGGGACCAGGAACTAGTCTATCAGATGCTTCGAGCCAGAATAGTCAGGCCAGGGGAGGAATGTCATGATCACATCATTACCGCCTCCCTCCAAGACTAGGACCAAGCATTTGTATGGCCCTGCTAGGCAGGGAAAGGGCTTGCAGGCATTCAGACAAAAAGGTAGTTGGGATCACTAAAAGAAAATAAGTTGCTTCCTCTTTTCTATGTCTTGATAATCCCTTCCTTAGAAACTGCCAACTATTTCTATAAGGTTGGGCGAGACAAGAATATTTTGAGCAAAAGGCCAGTCTAGCTCGTAAGTCCCACTATTATCAGTAACCATTACATTTCTGAGAATGGGGGAAGAAAATGCTTTGTTATGTGATTCAGGAATACATTTCTTATAGATTAGAGATGAGACTGTCTCCCTTCTCCATAACTACCTGTCCCTGACCACCTCCCACAGATTGATAAGGAATAAAGACACAGATCTTTGGAAACTGATACCACGTGTAACATTAACACGTTCCCTATATCTCGAAGGCAATTAGCATGCAAGTGTTGCACTCAATTACTGGTTAGAATGGGAGACCATTTAGACATCGGCCATCAGCCAATTTCAGGATAATCTAGGACCCACCTGCACATTCTTGTGCAGGAGTCAGCAAACTTTTTCTGTAAAGGTCCAGATAGTGAATATCTTAGGATGTGGGCCACATAGCCTCTGTCGTAACTACTCAGCTTTGCCATTGTAGTGTGAAAGTAGCCATAAACAATATGTAAACATGGTTGTACGGGTATGACTGCATTCCAATAAAAGTGGGGTTTTTTTTAACTTTTTAAAAAATTAATTAATTAATTTTTTGAGACAGGGTCTGGCTATGCTGCAGGCTGATCTCGAACTCTTGGGCTTAAGCGATCCTCCCGCCTCAGCCTCCCAAGTAGCCGGGACTACGGGCGCGTGTTACTACGCCCAGCTCAATAAAATTTTATGAACAAAAAGAAAGCAGACCAAATTTGGTAATGTGCCAACCCTTGTTGTACCAGAACATAGCTTCCACAGATCAAGCTGACATTTAATGGGTGACAAATAAGGAAGAATGACATGGTAAAAGACTTATACGGATTTAATGACAAATATTCCATGTTGGTTGCTGAACACCAGAATTCTGTCCAAGGAACCATAATTAAATAAAATAACCTGAAAATAAGGCAATTCTCACGTACACAAGCACACACTCACACAAAACCTATTACTTTCAGGAGCATTAAATTATTCACTATTTTAACAAACAGCTGTAAAATAACATTACAATGAAGGAAAATGTGCACGAACTTCAGAAACAGTTCAGATTGTCTATGAACACAGGTCCTTAATTTGTACTTTTTCACATATGTACAGCCTCTTAATTGTAAAGAGACGACATGGCTCAAGGGGTAAATGTCTCATCTCCTTTCAACTCAGAGCTCAAGATTTAATCAAAACCATTTAGCCTATTTAAACCGTTCCAGGTTTTGCTTAGTAAAGGGCAGCAGAGGAAGACTGCTCTTGACCAAATTCTCCAGGAAACAAATAATACACTTGCCTCCACCATTATTAATGAGTTGGCGGAAGGAGTCTTCAGATTAACATTTTCAAGGGTGAACCACAGGTAACAGGGGTTGCTGAAGATGTACTATTATTCTAAAGCTAGATACAAGAAACAACTTCCTGAATGCATTTAACCTCACTTAATAGAGATATGTTCCCTGAAGAGCTATAAGAAAAATGGAATCACATTTTAAATGCACCAATAGAGTGGGGTGTTGGTGGTTGAACTGTTTACTTCTGCTAAGGGATTTGTTCACAGAAGGAGTAACAACATAGTGGCTGACTCTCTTATCCATGGTAACAGGAAAAACAAGAGGTAAATGAAGTCCAAAGATTTCCGTGGCCACTAAATTATTTTACATTAGCTTTAATCTCCACTCCCTGTTGAACCCTTGATAGGTAGCATATTTGATGCAGATGAAACTATGCATGATGATGGTGGCGAAAGACCAAATAACCTATAAAGTGGATAATCAACCCATGAATAATCAAAAGTTGGATGAGATTTCATAGGCACAGACTTGAGAGAACTTAAAACAGCTGGAAGAGGTAGATGTTCATGGAAAAGACCCACAAAGGAGTAAGATCACCTACAAATTGGCGATATTCTTTTCCAATGGGTCTTATACACTTAGTATTCAGACTGCAAGAGTCAGAATTAACAATGGACACTTGCTTCACTTGTATTTATTACTCTTGACTAAAAGAAAATGAAAAAGAAGTAATATCTTTCAAAACAGTCTATAGTTTGAAAAGCTATTTGCATTTGTGAATAACAATAAACTGATTGAGAGGGCAAGATTAACAGGCATTATACAAGCCCAGAATTATCAGGATTTTTTTAAAAGTGTTTTTATTATGACAAAAACATGCTTTCCTACAGTCCCCAAAGAGGTTCTTTACTAGAATACAACTGATCACGTATAAATTACTAGCATCCACAGAAATTCTGCTAAAACTGTAAAAACAATTTTTAGGGCTTTTTTTTCCCTTCAACTGTGTTCAACAGTTCCTGAAGATGCTTCCATGAAAGGTATAGGGTAACAATCGCTAGTGAAGAAAACAATACTGCTTTCCACAACTCTAACTTCTAAAGGCTAACCTAAGGGAGGAACTTTCAGCATAGGTAACTGAAATCTATACAAGAGTCATCTAACTACAGCCCCCTACTAGAAAGGGAACATAGCTAGGATACCTTAATTAGGTGACAAAGACCAGCTTTGTCAATTAAGGACATTTTTGGCCCTTCTAGGCTAGCCTTAAGTTTTCCATCAAGCATAACAATTTTCAGTGTCCTTATTTTATTATAAAAATCACGACTGACAGGTAAGTGTTTCTAGCAGCTGAGCTGGAGAACGCAAAAGGTCAGACCACAACTATTCACACTGTCATCAGCTTGCTCTCTTCAGGACAGATTGCTACACTCCTGTCCCCAGGGCTTCCCTAAGACAGGGGTCATAATACTGATCTACCTCACAATGATGTGAGAAACAACTAACAATCATCGAAAAGCATAAAGCACTTTGGAAATACCAAAGTGTGATTTTGGCATCTATGTAATCACCAGAGAACATTCATTGCTTGTGCTATTTGGCAATTTTGCATTTACACCTCTCCCTGACTGTGCCCTCTTTGTGTAAAGCCTTGAGATTTCTACTGTGCCTCCACATGTAGGAAGAAGACTTTCCTCCTTGGACTAAATCCCTCGTCGATATGGATGGAGGTGGTGGTTAGTGGGGGGGCAGGGTACACAGGTGCAAAGTAAGGGCAAATGAGACAGAGGAGCCTTGCATCCCAGCACGTGAACGCTTGGCTTTCCTGCCTTTCTCACATAAAGGCCAGCAAAACTCTGAGCTAGCTACCTTTCACAGCAGGTCACTAGGGCAATTGTTGACGGCCTGAAGTTCACTTGAAACACATGCACCAAGCTGACCTGGGTAAGTCACACGTAGCTGGGGTTGTTCTTTTTCCTTGCACTTAAAAGATCACAGGTGAGACCTGAAAGAAAAACTGGATGTGGCACATACATGGGATGAGGGGAGGAGGCAGGAGGCTGATCATCCAGGTAGACAACCTTGACCCAGCACGAAGCTAGAGTAGTTTCAAGGAAGTAGCAAAGAACCAGGAGCAGGAACAGGATTTCCCAGGAGATCTGAGAACCAGTTGTAAATGAATGTCTAAGTGCTAGAGGCTGCCCCTCGAAATGAGGGTGTGTAGTTTTCTGCCCACTTTCCCCTGGATGCCTCAAAATAGCAGCTAACTGTGGCTCAGAGAAAGGAAGGGAAGAGAATTCTAAAAATCCTCTCTCCTGTGGGATCGACAAGGTCCCTCTACTTTTCGTGGGACTATAGCTGATGTGTGGGGACAGGGCGAACACGGGCTTACCACCTGTGGGACCAGGATGGAATTACTTATACCCCAAACCGTCACTCCAACCATACCCTCTCCCCTGATTCCCACAGGCCATCGCAGCCCACCCTACTCTATTGCCCGCCACCTGTTCCCACCCCACCCCCCAACTCCCTTCCCCAAGGCCCTCGAAGCTCCTGCTCCTCCACGCTCTTCACCCCCTAAGCATGTACTTCAGGAAGTCATCACCTCCGGAAAGAACTCTCACTCAACCCTCCCCTTCAGGACCCCTAACACCAATAGGCGCTGCAGTCACTCTCAGAACGGTCCTCCCGCCCCTTCCCCAGGGTCTGTCCCAGGACATCTACTCCCCGCACGCTCCCCGGAGGGCAAGCTCCCGCGGACCCAGCCCTAGCACAGGTGCAGCTTCTGGTGCTGCGCAAGGTGCGTTTTGTAGCGGAAGCCTTTGCCGCAGCCGGCGCACTTGTGTGGCTTGTTGCCGGTGTGGATGCGGCGGTGGCGGATCAGGTGCGAGCTCTGGATGAAGCTCTTGCCGCACTCGAGGCACGTATAGGGCTTCTCGCCCGTGTGCGTGCGCTGGTGCTGCGTGAGCGTGGAGAAGTCGCTGAAGCGCTTCTCGCACTGGCCGCAGCGGAAGGGCTTCTCGCCCGTGTGCACGCGCAGGTGGTTGACCAGGTGCGAGTTGCGCCCGAAGCCCTTGCCGCACTCGCGGCACACGTAGGGCCGCTCGCCCGAGTGCGTGCGCTTGTGCGTGAAGAGGTGCGAGCTGACGCTGAAGGTCTCGCCGCACTCGGAGCACATGTAGGGCTTCTCGCCCGTGTGCACGCGCTGGTGCTTCACCAGGTCCGAGCGCCAGCTGAAGCGCTTGCCGCACTCGCCGCAGCCGTGCGGCTTCTCGCCCGTGTGGATGCGCTGGTGGTTGGCCAGGTGCGAGCGGCGCACGAAGCCCTTGCCGCACTCCCCGCAGGCGAAGGGCCGCAGCGCCGCCGCCCCCGCGCCGCTGGCCGCCGCGTGCGCGCGCCGGTGGCTGAGCAGGTGCGAGCTGAGGCTGAAGGCCTCGCCGCACTCGGGGCACGGGTAGGGCTTCTCGCCCGTGTGCAGGCGCCGGTGCTTGAGCAGGTCGGCGCGCCAGCTGAAGCTCTTGCCGCAGTCGGCGCACAGGTTGGGCCGCTCGCCCGTGTGCAGGCGCAGGTGGTTGGTCAGGTACGTGTTGCGGCTGAAGCCCTTGCCGCACTCCCCGCAGCGGAAGGGCTTCTCCCGCGGCGGCCTGGCCAGCGCGGGCCCCGCGCCGAAGCCGCCCGCCACGCCCACACCCATCATCCCCACCATCGCGCCGCACTCGCCCGCGAAGTCGAAGGGCTCCAGGCTGGCGGCGGCGGCGGCCTCTGCCAGGCGGTGGATGCGCTGGTGCTGCAGGAAAGCGGCGCCCGGGCTGAAGCTCTCCCCGCAGTCTGGGCAGATGGTGGGCGCGTCCATGATGCTGGCCACCAGGCTGTCCAGCTCCCCGAGGTCCACAGCCATGGGGTGGTGGAGCCGGTGGAAGCGGCGGTGGGCAGTCTTGTCACCCCGGTGCCGACTGCCCAGGGAGAGGTGTCGCCTCCAGGGCAGTACCGGAGGGGGCGGCTGCTCCTCTTCCTCTTCTAGCCGGTTCTCCCCAGCACTCTCCTCCTCCTCCTCTTCCAGGGGGCTCCGGGATATGCTGTCTGACTCGGACAGGCCTGGGAACGTCCCCAAATCAGCTACACCAGCTTGGTCATCCTCTTCCTCCCGGAGAGCAACCCCTTCTTCCTCACTTAGCAGCCCCTCTGCAACAGAAAAGGCGGCAGTGAAGGTTCCTATATTCGGCACTCAGAAGGTAAGCAAGCCCAGAGGAAGCAGTCTCAATAATAAGAGTGTGGGCCAAGGAGTCGTCCTCATCCCCCAGGCACACTCAATTTCCACTCCTCCAAGTCCCCTGGATTCCAGGCTCCCTCCCACCTGGCTCCTCCAGGGAAAGGCCTAAAAGAGGGTGCACTCACTGGCCACCTTCGTCCACCAGTCCTTCAGGCAGCTGCCTGGGGCCTTGGCCCCACTCACTGTACCTGAGCCATCGCCTAGCAGAGCCATCTGAAGGCCTGACAGTCTGTGCTTGAGATGGTCACGTCTGTGCCAGGTGGGAGTCCGTAGGATGGATTTCAGGAGAAAAGGTTTGCTGACTCCAAGAGCTTCCAATGACTTTTAAGGCTCCTGCCTCAAAAGACAAGGCCAGCGTGGCCTAACCAGGTCCTGGCCCTGGACTGATTTTTAAAATGTTTGCTCAGCCCTGAACTGCTTAAGGTGGAACAACAAACTGAACTCACCTTATGGACTTTCCTGTGGATGAGGGAAGGGGGTGCCAGTAGTGGGAAGAGGGGGGAAGGGAGCACAGAGCCTAGAGCTGGTGAGCCCAGGTTAGAGGCTGGCCCAGGAGAACACCTGTTGGTCTCTGGTTGTTTAGCCCACTCCAGGAAGTGGCTGAGATGTGAAAGGTCAAGCACTGTGGGGGAGGGCAGCAGGGAGGCTGGGATGATATGGGGCTGGGGAGGAAGGAATGTAACCTCACAGTCCTGGCCATAAAGTATTTCACCTCATTTCTGTCCCCAGAGCATGCACTGAGCAGGGTAAAGCAATGAATGCCCAAAGAAACAAGGAGGTGGGTGGAGGCCCAGCATTCACTCTTTCAGGTCAGGAATAGCAAGGGATTTAGCAGAGGCCTTGGGCACTTTGGGAATTAGCCACACACATGAACCTAGGCAGGTCACTTACTGAGTTTACTTATCTGCAAAGGGAGATGAGGACTGTAACTATAAAATCTGGGTAGTTTCTATTTGCCTAGCAGTATACTAAGTAAGTTTTTTTTTTTTCTCTAAATCTGAGACAGGGTCTTCTTGCTCTATTGCCCAGGCTGGAGTGCAGTGGAGCAATCATAGCTCATGTCGCCTCCAACTCCTGGGCTCAAGCGATCTTCCTGCCTCAGACTTCCGAGTAGCTGAGATTACAGGTGTGTGTCACTACACACTACACCCAGCTAATTTTTAAAAACTTTTTGTAAAGACAGGGGTCTCACTGTGTTACCTAGGCTGGTCTCAACTCCTGGCCTCAGTGATCCTTCCACCTCAGCCTCCCGAAGCTTTGGGATTACAGGTGTGAGCCACACAGGTGTGAGCCCCTGCACCCAACCTAAGTAACTCTTTACATGCAGCAACTCAATTAACTCTCCCAACAACGCCATGAGGTAGGTTCTAATACTACCTGGGTAATTCTACTGTAGTGTTGTTATAGGTATTAATTTATAGCTGCAGTCTCTATGCTGTAAAGTGCTGTGCCAGCGAGTGAGGCTCTTCACACATTTACTAACACAGCCCACCTCAAACTGTACTGGAGAAGAGGATTCTCCTAGGGACTAACACTCGAAAAGCTAAGTTAGTACAGAATCTGCTTTATGGTCTCCATTAGAGAGCTCACCCCCAGACAGTGCTGCCTCTGGTTATGATTCTAGAGGAGCCAGAGGTTAATGTGAGTGGGGGCAACTTCCATAGAAATTCCAGCTTTCTCCTCACCTGTGCAGACATCGGGCACTACTTCTCTCTCCCTGGAGTCCTGTGGGTTAGAGCCCATCTCCAGCTCTGAGTGGCCTTCTTTCTTGTCTGTGTCCTGTGGATTAAAGCCCATTTCTCTTTCTTCTGGGTCCCCTTCCCTGTCCTCAGAGTTCTCAAAATCGGAGCCCATCCCTTTGTCTTCTGAGTCCTGGTGTTCACACACACCCCGATGATAATCTTGTTCCATCCGGGAAGAAAAGGGCAAGGGAGGTGACCAGGGATCCCTGCTCCAGACAAAACACAAGAGAAAAGTCATGTCAGTCTGGCCTTATCCCCTCATCATATCTAGCCTTGACTTCCCGGGAAAATGTGTAGAGTTCCAAGCCCCAGACGGCAAACCTCCACTCTACCCTCCCAAGCATCCCCCCACCCCCGTTTTAAGGTAAACAGAATGCAAAGGAGAGTGGTCTTGGTATCAGAGGAGCAGTGGCAACCCCATTCTGATGCCACCTCTCATTGGACCAAAACTTGATCTGCTTCTGTCTAGGAAGGAGCGGGCTATTAGTGTGGTTTTATAGTTTAACATTGAGGTAGCTATTGCCATTTTACAGCCCAGTTGAAGCTCAAAAAGAAGACCCCACTAGCCTAAGGCTACATAGCTTGGAAGCTGTATAGAGTGGGGCTTAAACCACTTGTGCTGCCTCAAAGGTCCATGTTTTCCTTACTCTTAGGCTTGCTTTCCTTGAACCCACAGCAGTCTTGCAAGTATTTTGGCTAATTTTGCGCGGGCCTTTAAAGAGCCAGAGGAGAAAGTACAAAGTACATTCAAGACACAAGAATAACAGAAGCATTACGTATGGTAACTTCTTATCTAAGACCAGGTCACCAATGGCACCACCAACCTGGCTTTGTAGTGAGGATCTGCTGCCTTGCTGGGAGCAGTGAGCCAAGATTCAAGCTTTAGTAGGTCTGTTGGGGGCAGGAAGATGAGATGCAGGGATCTTCTATAGTAGAAGCCATCTTTGTAGTCCTAATTACATATTTTACAGTATCTGAATTGTAGAGAACACGGATACATGCACCAGGAATAATTGATAACCCCTCTACAGACAAGGCCACCATGTGAACTGTAGGGAGAAAATGACATCAGATTCCTAAACCTTTTGTAGATGTCAGGTTTACATTTCAAATTTAAAGGGCCCCCTGCCAAGACTGAACAGTTGAACCAAAAATAATTTATTTCTGCCATCCATCACTCCTACGGCTTAGCTCAAGGCAGCGAAACAGTTTGTACATGGAGGATCTTGGACTATGACTTTGAAGAGACCAGTTATCTCTCTGCCTCAGCAGTTCCCAAAGAGGACTGCAAGAATATGGCTGAGCAAAATGTCCTTTCCTTGGCTGGGAGCTTTTCCTGCCCCGGTGAGGCCTGCCCTGCGGCAGCCCTGGCTCTGCCAAGCTGGGGAGCGGAAAGCGGGAGTGACAAGCGGGAGTGACAAGCAGCGGAATTTCCAGCTGGGCTGGCCTCACTGTAGAGCCCAAGGCAAGTCAATTAACCTCTCCTGGTTTCCACATCCCCATCTTTGGAAGGAGGGTAATGCTACTTAACCTTTCTTACAGGGAGGGTGTCAGAAGGAAAGTAATTAAAAAGCACTTTGGAAAATACTGCGGACGGTAATTGATGCTTTGAATTTTACAAACAAATGTGGAATATACACATTATTCCTCTTTTTAAGTCCCAATGTCATTCCAGCACACCTCCAAGACACACCCGCCCCTCTGTAATTCTGGCAGACATACCACCCTAAATAGCCTATTAGATTCTTTCTGAGGGATGATGATATACTCCTTAGATTAGACTGAAAAATCAAGCCCTTCTCTTAAATGTCTCAGGAAAATGGCTACATCTGAGGTGGGTCAGTCAACATGTCCCGAAACGCAGCTGAGTTCCTTTGGAATGTATACTATTTGAAATGCCAGGTTTCCAACACTTGAAGATTTTCTTCTCAGACTGTACAAGAAAAATCTCATTAAAGCCACAAACCTTTTAAGAGGTGTATCCCACTAGAGGCTACTGACCCCAAATCACTTCTGCCCATCACTCTGTTGCCTCCTGGAGCTCAGACCCAATGACAAGTACATCCCTGCAGATACAATGCACCTGAAGGTGGGGGGTGGACAGGCAAGAGCAGGATCTTCAGACATGACCTGTTGGTTTGCTAGTAATGAAAGGCAGTGGCGAGATGGGGGGAAAGGAGAGGGGAGCTAATCGATGGTTTCTGCCCATCTGAGACCTGCAGGAAGGATTCTACATCAATAGAATAAATCACACCTAACGGGTACAGTGTACACTATCTGGGTGATGGGCACACTAGTAACTTTGACTCAAGCACTACAAAAGCAATCCATGTAACCAAGCATTTGTACCCCCGTAATACTCTGAAATTTAAAAAAAAAAAAAAAAAGTGGGCCAGGTGCAGTGGCTCACACCTGTAATCCTAGCACTCTGGGAGGCCGAGGCGGGTGGATCACTCAAGGTCAGTTCGAGACCAGCCTGAGGAAGAGCGAGACCCCATCTCTACTAAAAAATAGAAATGATCTGGACAACTAAATATATATATATATATATATAAATTAGCCGGGTATGGTGGTGCATGCCTGTAGTCCCAGCTACTTGGGAGGCTGAGGCAGAAGGATTGCTTGAACCCAGGAGTCTGAGGCTGCTATGAGCTAGGCTGACACCACCGCACTCTAGCCCAGGCAACAGAGCAAGACTCTGTCTCAAAAAAAAAAAAGTGGAAATGACAATAAATACCAAAAAAAATTTATGGAACTAAGTCTTCTGAAACTTGATCTTGGACCTGATCTAAGTTTCACTGCTTGGTTTATGCTATACCTAACATCTGAAATGACATTTTGTGGCTTTTTTTAATTAAAATTTTTTACTGAAAAATAAAAAATCAAGCAAGCATGTCACCAGAAACTGAAAACTAAAGTGGCATGGCATGGTACCCGGCATGGTACCCAGCATGGTACAGAAGTAACTGCAGCTGTCCACCCTGAAGGACAGGATTTGAGGATCCAACCCAGGATGCAGGGAGCAGGGCTTCACCTTCAAGCCCTTTTAAGGACAGGCTGCTTAGAGAGCACCTCAGACATAACAAGAATGGAACAAGAGGACTTTCTGATTTCTTGGGGACCAAGAGATAATTCATATCAGAAATATTAAATGCCAAAACATGGTTTTCCTAGATTTAAAGGGGAGGGGCAGAATCTGAGTTCCCCACTTAGGGCTGGCATATGGAAAGTTCACAGAGTTGCCTCAGAATTATGGCAGCTTCGGAACTCCAAAGGGAGTACTTCCTGGTCCTCATTCGCACCAGGGCAGGAAGGATTAGGCATGCTCTGAACAGAGCTGGAAGCTCCCATCACCCAGACAGACACCATTCAAGGCATAACAACTACTCAAATTTGTTTAAAAATGTGTTAGTACAAAACTGGAAATCTGCACACCCAACAATATGGATTCAGTTCCACTCACACCAGCACAAGGTGGAGTTGTAGGCAGCTGTCAAATAATAGGGAAGGCTATTTAGAGGTAAGGAAAGGTGGTCATAATATATTATCAGATGAAAAGTGGCTGGTTTGAAAAATATGTCATTGTGGTTTATTAATATATGCACACTAGCATATATATTTACACACTTATATACACAGGTTCAGAGAGGAAGTTATTAAAATGTTAAACATCTCTTGTTCACTTTGGAGGTTTTGCAGCTATTAACTCATTTAATCTTAACAAAAACCCAGTGAAGAAGGATATTATTTCCAACTTCATAGACAGGAAATAGGCACAGAAGTGACTGGCCCAAGGTCCTACAAATGATAAGTTGCATAGCAGGGATTCATACCCCTGCAGTCCAGCTCCTGTGCCCACATTCTTAACCAAAGCTGGTGTGCGGTTTGGGCAAATGTGTCCCTTTTGTGTACATCTACATTTTCTACAATCAACCTGTATTTTTATTAGGAAAACAACTTTGGGTTTAACATGATAAAATATGTGAAAGGAAAACCTGTAAGTATTCTAGAAGCAACAAAAAGGAAGACAAGAACAGGACCTAGAATACTTAATTTTCAGAAATGTTATTGAGACACCGTGGTATAACTAAAGTGTCAGTAGATATTCAGGCATGTTTTGTTCCAACTCCTTTCCCACTTATTCGCAAAATAAAAACTAGCAACAGTGTTTTCTTAGGCAAGGCCAGGGCTGGACAATGAGTGAGCAGCAGGGCAGTGTGACAGCTCTGTGGCCAGACTGACCTGGATTCGAATCCTCAGCTCATTATCAACTACTTTACCTCGTGCAAGGTACTTAGCCTTGATTCCAAATCCATAAAAATAAGCATGCTACCACCTATCTTACAGCATTGTTCTGAGAACCACGTAAGATTAATGTTTGTAAAAGCTGCTGGCATGTTAGAGATGCAATAAATGGTAGTTATAACTATTATGAAACTTCAGCCAACTTTTTGATTTAAGAAATTACAGGCCAGACTCGTTGGCTCGAACCTCTAATCCCAACACTTGGGAGGCCAAAGCAGGAGGATCACTTAAGGCCAGGAGTTCAAGGTTTCAGTGAGCTAAGATCGTGCCACTGCACTCCTGCCTGGGTGACAGAGCAAGACCCCATCTCTTAAAAAAAAAAAAAAATTGCATACACAAATTGGGGGTCACCCGTTCACAGCCATATTCACAGAAAGTGGCCTTTGGCAAGTACAAGCAAAGCAGAGC
The DNA here is from genome assembly GCA_004363605.1 of Indri indri. Lineage (NCBI taxonomy): Eukaryota > Metazoa > Chordata > Mammalia > Primates > Indriidae > Indri > Indri indri. Next base: position 8,297 of record RJWJ010014181.1, on the reverse strand, counting down.
TTCTGCAGGCCTTGCTGTTAAAGGCTCTATTAATGAACAACCCACCATGTGGGGACAAGAACCAGGGAGGGGCTAGTTGTTTAGGGCAGCTTGTTAGAGGGAGGAAGGTTTAATTCCACATTAGTTTGCAGCTGCTGATAGCCCATCATGTATATAGAGTACAGGTCTAAAGCTAAATGGGGTGTAGGTGCGTGCTTCAGTACACCCTGACTTATCCCATCTATAAGGGAGCTCTCTTCCCCCAGTAAGAAGGGATAGAAGTTAAAGGGGAAAAAAAACACAGAGTAGTGGGAGCAGTCAGGCAGACAAAATTAATTGCACATCTAGTTCTAATCATGGAGGGAAACAAAAGAGCAGTAAGTAGGAATGAGAGGCAGCCCTGGTTTTTGGCCAGCACAACCCGGTGCTGTGTGACTTTGAGTAAGTATTTGCCCCCTCTGACCTTCTGTTCAATGAGAAGTTTGTGTTTGAATGTGCCTGAGTCCTCTTCTAGCACTCATATGACACTTATTATGCAGGTGAGTGATCCAGGGGGGCACCATTGTCAGTGTCATTAGACATTTTCAACTCCGGCTTGTTTTCTTAACTCACACAGAAACTCTTCATCCCAAAGCACCGCACCACCACCATCGCAAAACCTTCCTCTTGGATGCAGATCGCTTCAGGATGGGATTGAGCGACTTCACCAAGACTGTTCAAATCTGTTTCTAGAATCTGTAATATTTTCAAGTTCCTTCCTCCTACCCCATAGCCCCAACTCAAATAACAATACTAATCTTAATTACCCTATAAAGTCACTAGGAAAACGCTCATGTGCCTTCTAGACAAACTCAACTCCGTTTCAAAGACTAATGAGATTACTTCGAAGACACTGCTACACGGTGGAGGTGTTAATAAATGTGATAAAGTATCCTTAAAAAAATGGAAAGAAAGGAGAGAGGTAGGGAGGGAATGAGGTGGGGGAAGGGCAAGTGAAGCTAGTAGCAGAGCCAGGGTTAGAATTTAACCCGGATTTAAGGGCACACTCTCCCAGGGGTCCCTCTGGGGCTACCTGCAAAACCTGTCCCTTTTGAACGAGAGGTCGACTACGTTATGGGTTTAACCTAACGTCCTGTGACGGGGTTGCAGCAGAGGAGCGCGCACGGCTTCCCCACCTTCCTGGATTTCACGGGGAAACCAAAGCCAGAAGTGGTACCAAGTCTCCCGGCCTCCAAAAGACAAAGTGGCTGAGCGCCCCTTTCGTCGGGCAGCGACCTGCGCAGGGGACCCCCGCCGGCCTCCTGGCCTGGAGGGCCCTGGCGGGGCGGCTGGAACCCGCGCAGGTTACACCGCACTTTAGCGGGTCTCTCTCCTTTGACTCCAGGAACTCTGCGAGGTACACTCGGGTGACCCATTTTACGTGGGAAGAACAGCAAAGCTGAGCCCCACGGGGCGTAGAGTCAGGACTCAACCCGGGTCCACGCCATCGCTTTTTCCCCCTGGGCCTGGCTCCTCCTCGGGAAGGGGGTGGCTGGCGAGAGCGTTTGGACTGGGAAGAGCGTTTGGCTGCCGAGGCAAAGGGAGGGGACACGGGCGCACCTGGCAGCCCCGGGCAGAGGGAGAGGGCGGCCCGAGAGCGCACCTCCGCCCCCCGCCCCGCCCCGCGCTGCCCCGGGGCGAGGCTGGCGGGCGGGGGCGGTCATGTGCTGCGTGCGGCCACTGCCAGGTGGCCGGCAGCCAGGCCGGCTGGGCTGTCATGTCAGGGGAAGGAAGCAGCCGGCCGGGCGGCGGGCCAGGAGGGGCTCCCACTCAGCCTCCTCCAGACTGCGGCACCTTTCCTGTCTCCCACTCATCTCGCGGGTCCCTTCCTTACCTCCTCAGAGGGCACGCCGGGCCAGCTAGCAACAGATGGAGGCTTCTTCCTCCCTCCTCTTCCCACGCCCCACTGCCCACCACTCTCTCCCAAGGGAGAGTTTCCATAGCAGAGTCCAGGCAGGGACACCCGATTGGGTAGAATGCTGGAAAAACAATTTCAGCTTGCGGTTCAAAAGGCTGAACTCATGACCGCAACTGGGGTCTAACCAGGGATTCCAGGGGTTAATCATTTGTCTGACTACAGCACCAACCAGGGTAAACAGTCAACTAGCCTCTAGGGGATGTGACCATCCAGGATCCTGCCTCCTCACTGGTGAGCTTATGGTCAGAAAGAACCCAAAGGGCGAAGAAAGCCACCGCCCCATATTTGCAGGGCATGCCTCTAGTGAGCAAGGAATAAGCGCCTTACACAGAATGAGTAGTTCCCCTCAGCTGGCCTTCCCAACCCCAACCCAGACTGTCCCACCCAAAGTGCCAGCTGCTCACGTGGCAGACTAATGCATGAAGGGAACATTAATTCCAGACAGGGAAAGCCAAAAGATTTCTGCGGCTAAGTGTTGACCATTCTCCAGACAAGAGAAGCTAAAATAATATGGTTTCTGCCTTGTGATTACCGCTTTTTTTTTTTTTTTTTAACCTGGAGAGGGAAGCCCAAGTTGAAAAAAAAGAAAGGCTCAAAACCAAGGCAATAGAGAAATCAATCTACAGCCCCATGGGTCAGTACTGATCTGAGATTCCCTCTAGTCTCTGTGGTCAAGAATAGCACAAATGCCCCTGGGGTCAGGCATTCCCTGTCCATCAGTTAGGCTAGGGCCCCTCAGTTAGGCCTGAGGGCCTCAGCTCGTCACAGTGCCAAGAATTAGTGCAGTGCAAAGACAGGTGTGAAGGACCCTCAAAGTCAGACTGTCTACCCTCAAATGAGAAGTCACAAAAGCTAAAGGTTTTCATGGAGGCATTTACTTACCCATGTTTTATATTTAACAGATTAGAATATTCTACCTGATACACAGGAAATCCTTCTGTTCATGATTTTTTTGTCCCCTGTGCTTGGCATTCATTATACCACCACCACTACCTTTATACAGCCTCAGTGAACCCTGGGCACTCCTCAGAATTATCTTTAGACACCTTCTCAGCAGCTGTCTCAAATGTTCAACATTTATGTGTCATGGAATCACAGACTTTGGAAATTCCTTAGTTCAAACTCCTTTTACAGATAAGAAACTGAGGCTGAGAGAAGAAAAGCGACCAGGTTAGAAAGGTAGTTGCTGAAAGAGTTGTGGCCAGAATCTCAATTGTCTAATGGACTCTCCAATGACCTTTCTCTTTAATATAAAGCACCACTTCAAAAACAGACAGTCAGATAAATCTAGGACATATACTTACTTATCTTTTATGCACACTGTATTAGTGAGGGTTCTCCAGAGAAACAGAACCAACAGGATGTGTCTATATATAGAAAGAGGTTTATCATAAAGAATTGGCTCATGCAATTATGGAGGCTGGCCAGTCCAAAATTTACAGGGTGGGCTGACAAGCTGGAGACCCAGGAGAGCGAATGCTGAGGTTCTTGTACAAAGGCCAACAGGAGAGCAGATGCAGTTCTTGGCTAAAAGCTGTCTGCCAGAACATTCCTCCTTGCTCCGGAAACCTATTTGTGTTCTATTGAGGCCTTCAACTGATCGGATGAGGCCCACCCATGTTATGAAGGGCAATCTACTCAAAGTGCACTGATTTAAATGTTAATCTCATCTCAAAACACCCTCACAGAAACACCCAGACCAGTGTTTGACTGCACATCTTGGTCTTATGTGGCCCAGCCAAGTTGACACATAAAATTAATCACCATAAATACTGTAGCTCAAAAGCATAGTCTACAATAATTCCATCATGCTTCAAAATTTACCCATAAAAACATCTTATTTTTCATGAAAACTATTACTATACACAGTTGAATGAAGTCTCAGGGTATATGTGCTACAGAGGACAGCAGGGAAGAATCAAAATTAATCTCAATTAAAGATCTATAATACACAGACACATGTGTGCATGGGCACACACCCTTACAGCAGAAAGAGATGCAATTTAATAATCTATTTCACTGAAGGACAAAAGAGAAAACAGACTTAGACTGCACAAGGGGTTTGTGTGAGATATGGGAGTTGTTAACAGGCTTGTTCTGGGAGAATTGATGCTGGAATCTTATGCTACGGTTGCCAGTTGAGGCCAGGTGACCTCAGTAAGTCTTTTCCAACCCAGATGATTCTGTGATCATATTTCCACTGGAATGAACAGTCCTCAAGAGAGTGTTCCTCATAGCAAATAAGGAGAGAAGGGTGTTGGGGCCAAAAGATCTGAGGCATACATTCAATGGTCTCAGCTTCCCAGTGCAGATTCAACAGGAAAAACTGCCCTTCCAATTCTCTGCCCAAAATAACTGTTTGGTGTTGTTGATGAATGACTGGCATGTTCCAGCCCAGTACATTTCAGCAGTGGGTAAGTGACACCTCTGCATATAATCTGCCAAGATATCTTTCAACAAAGAAAAAGCAGGAATAAAAATGTGAAGAAGTCACCGGATACCTGAATTTTCCTGCCTAATTAAGCTTTAAACTCCACAGCTAGATTGTTTTCAGCATAAAGTGAAACATTTGCATACACTTAAAAACACTTTTTAAAAAATGACATACTTGTGTTACTCTTAAAAATAACAGATTATCAGCAAAACCCAGATCATCAGAAACTATGTAAGACACGTGATCCAGTTTCGACAAGGACACAATGATGACAAAAAATGGCAAGAAAAAAACAGAAAAGAGGAAAACCTACAGGTTAAAACACTTAAGCAATGTCTCAGCCAACCTTGATGCACAGACCTTGTTTGAATCTCCACTCAAATTGACAAACTACAGAAACAAATTATAAGGTAATTGGGGAATTGTGAAGGCTGATTAGATATTTGATATTAAGTAACTGTTAATTTTTAAGTGTATTGAGATTAAGTGTACAAAAATTCTTATATCTTTAAGAGGTATATAATGAAATACAGGTGAAATGATATGTCTGGAATTTGCTTCAACATAATTGCAGGGCAAAGGAAATGGGCTGGGGTGCAAATGAAACAGAATTGGTCGTATATTAACTACCATTGAACTTGGGTGGTGGTATAGCTAGGTTTATTATACTACTCTATCTACTTTTATATTTACTAGGAAACTTACTAATAAAAAGTTTTAAAATGGAAAACAAATTATTTTTTTTTCTGAAATTTGGGGTCGATATATTCATTTAAATTCTGAGCAGAACATAATAAAATATCAATGATTTCCATAAAAGGAAATGTTTTCTACAAATCATGCCAAATCCGGAGTGGTTACTATACTTAATACTGAACAGAGCGCATGGGAATTAGGGTAAGGGACAGTTTAGTAAAGAGACTAAAGGAAAGAAACTTACGTTTGATAATTTTAGTCTTTTTTTTTTTTCTTTTTATGAGATAGAGGAATAGCTGTTATGTCCAAAATAGAATCAGAATCCTGTTTCCACTTCCATCTACTTTTATATTTCCAAAGGACTAAAAAAAGGATGCTGCTCGCCAGAGCTTGTTTATTTCTACCATTAAATCAGCGACTCTACACTAAAAGCCAAGAAGAAATAAACTGAGTTAGGGGTCCTAGTTGTGACTACTCTGCAAGGGGAATGTTTTATCCCGAGGACAATCGAACTGATGAAATGACGTGAGTGTCCAACAGATTAAGTACATCAATAATTAGTCCTCCCCAGAATTATCTTCTAAGGGGATAAAAAATGTAAGAGTATACAGATGAAAAGGAAGATAATATAATAGTGACTTACGGTGATCTCCATGAGATGAACTCTGACAGGAACAGCATTACTTTACTAGCCCAAACAGAGAACTTTTAAATTTAGATAGTGTTCTCAGATAGTGAGAAACTCTGGGGATGCCATCCAAATTTATTCACAGCACACTATGAAGAGAACAGCTAGAAGATATCGTGTTCCCACTTTATGTTAGAAACCAAAAGCTCATGGATATTTTCCATTCCAGCCAATGGGACACAGTAAGCCTATGGTGCACAGAGTCAGTCACAGGACAGTTTTCCTCCAGGAAGCATCTGTCTCAAGAGGAGGGTGTACATGACCAGGGCATCATCTTACTAAGTCACTCATCAGACTCAGTCCGTTTGGGTTCCTTACCTCTAGATCCTAGCATTTCTGGAAGAGAATAACAGCATTATACAAGCTTGTGAATAGAATAATGGTATTATTCTTGAGCATGGATTCTTAGCCGGAGGGCCTTCAGAGTCCATGGACCCCCTGAAACCTTATGTAAATGAGTCTGTAGACACTCTCTTTTGATGGGAAGGCCCATAGCTTTTCCTTGGACTCTGAAAGGAATCCATGGAACACAAACAAAACAAACAAAAACGCTGTTATAAACTACTACTACAAAGGACTCATGATACAGTCCTTATCATAACATTTCAGAAATCATCCAGAGTGGTTTTGAGGAATGGGGACGAGAGCAAATTCACCACCCCGTGCCACAAGATCTTCTGGAGAACTGGTAGAGATGATAATGGCAGTAAATCCAAAAGTAGGCAGTAGCACAGACAAAAGTATCAGTAGATTTCAAGCAGGGATGGAGAATGAGGGACCTAGCAAATGCAACCCGCCTGATCCAGTCTGGTGATCTCACCTGGCCCTATTTTCCAGATGAGTCGGGCAACGGAGACCCAGAAAACTTAAGTGAATTAACCATGAACACACCAGGTAAGGGAAGAAATGAGCCTAAGTCAGTGGCATTTCAATTTCTGTTCCAATCTCCCTTTGCCATCCAACCAAAAATAGCCTATGGTGCTTGGTTAATTCATACCAGCAATTTGGGCCTCTCAAGATCATTAATTCACCTGCTTTTCACTTCCTAGTCACTTGTGTGTTATATGGCAGGTGGACTCAGAGGGAGGTAAGTTGTTCAAGCTCTAATGCACTGTCTCTCTGGAATGTATCTCTCGTTTATAAGTTTGACCCCAGGTTTATGGCTCCTATCAACTGCTTATTTGGGCAGTGAGTCAAATCACATTAATCAAGCCTTAACCTACCCAGTACACAAAATGCTTTGTTAGTTAATCCTTCTGTTCTCAAAGGAAAAAGAATTTAAATCTGACCAAAGTCATCGACTCATTCCTAATAAATCTTCAAAGTGTTAACGAAGTCATCTTGCCTGCAAATAATAACATGGAAATACCCGGGTAAAGAAGGAGATTCTGGGCGTTACACAAAACTGCAATTTAGGGAGGCCCAGGTCACACTCGCCAGCGAGCTAAAAAAGCGCACCATGGGATCAAGGACCTGGCTCCTCCGACATGACCCTTTACTACAAACGGTCTCAGCTTCACCCTCTTTTCTATTCCATTTTTTTGATCCTGCTGTAATAGCTTTGCAGTCCCGGTGTGGGAGGCGGTCTAGAAGTGGGCCGGCACAACCACAAGTAAATTCTGCTGAAGAGAATAAATACATCCACAGATGATGAGAAAAATCTCACAGCTTTTTTGAAAATGCCTTTAAAGGATCCCTCGTTTTACAGATAAGGAAAATGAGGACCAAAGAAGAGAAGGGCCTTGTTTCAATTCACAAAAGTAGCAAGTTAGTGCAGAACTGGGACTACCGTTCAAATTACTAGATTCCTTTTAAGAAGAACGTCCCCTGCACCAGATTCCTCCCAGCCCGCTCTGCCATATTTGAGTTTACCGCTCTGGCTCTAGTGACAGCATTACACTGACGTTGTCTTCTTTCTTCCTATTTTTCTTCTTCTCTTCCAGATTCCTATTAATTTTTTTTTCCTATTGTGATTTTAATTATTTTTCCTCTAAAAAAACATCAAAAATTATTCTTCAAACTTAACTTCATGGGATCCTCAAAAATGATCTCTGACTTAACAGATTTTGGATGATGTGCTGTTTTTACTAGAGAAAAACAGAACATCTTATTGGCTAGGAAAAAGCAGTTGTTTGAATTAACATTGACTTAATGGAGTGTTATAGTAAACTTAAGTACTTTGCATAGCATTTGAAAGAAAAGTCACGGGGAGAGAGAGAGAGAAAAGAAAATCCATGAAGCCTCGGTAGTACTGGTTATGCCATTTTCAAAGAATCTTTAGAGGCATTTTTCCATTCAAACTATGAAACCCTCTCATTAAAAGAAGAGATTTGTCATCCTGCAGTACTATTTTTTAAATGCCTAAAACCAGTTATCGAACTACATTATATTTCCTCCTGCAGCACCCTCTTTTATGGCCAAACAAATCTTACAAAGCTATTGGAAAAAAGAGGACCAGGCGCCAGTGAGTCCAGGTAAAAGCTAACATCACCGCCACAGGCGTATGCCAGTTTCCGGGTGAAGCTGGGCTTCCAGATGTGAGC
>RJWJ010014180.1:0-38452 GCA_004363605.1 Indri indri | reverse complement strand
ACTCCGTGTGGTGTCCCTACCCACCAGATACATCACTATCACTGGATCTGCGGGTCACGCGGCCTGAATGGCAGGGGAGCTCGCACTGCAGCTGAGACTTGATGGACAGTGCAGTTTTGCTCTTGCCCCACTCAAGACTGGCAGCATTGTGAGTCACTTGATGAATGAGTCAGAACAGTATTTCCAGGCGCAGTATGTTACTACCCCACTTATTCAGAGAATGATTCTGGGGCCAGGAGTGAGGAATGAATAAGTGAAACAGAGAAAGAGGAAAAGCCAATGCAAGGATGGATTACAGAGTTTGTCATTGCTGCAGGTGATCGGAGCTCGATTCCCTGGGACCATCTGAGGAGACACACGAAATGTGTCTCAGAACCGTCTGCTGCCTGGACATTGAAAGGCGGAAGCATTGACCTATAGGCTCCTGTTCCTCCGCACTCTGGGGTTGTGCACACATGTGTGCTGAGCAGCTCCCCATACTTGTCTCTCTCCTGTCTTGGGTTGGGGGTGAGGGGTATGTGGCTTAGGCCTGAAATAAGGCACTGTCAGGTTGTATTCATGCAATGCTGATCAAAGTCTGAGAGTGACTGGTGCCACTGCAGAGGCTCCAGTAAGAGGCAGAGCCAAGAGAATTTGGAAAGATGTATGAGTAGAAAGGAAGGAAGGGGATCTTCTAGATCTCTCAGCATCTAGAGGTAATTATCAGAGACATTTCACAAAAATGTGCTTTTATCAATGATATTTATTTAAGTAATGTCTCCAGGGGCAACTTCTCTAGTTGGTCACTTGGTTTTGGTTTTGTTGTTGTTGTGTTTTTGTTTTTGTTTGTTTGTTTGTTTGAGACAGGGTCTTGCTCTATTACCCGTGCTAGAGTGCAGTGGCATCATCATAGCTTACAGCAACCTCAATCTCCTACGCTCAAGTGATCCTCCTGCCTCAGCTTCCCCAGTAGCTGAGAATATAGACACATGCCACTACGCCTTGCTAATTTTTCTGTTTTTTTGTAGAGATGGGGTCTCGCTCTTGCTCAGGCTAGCCTTGCTCAGGTTTTATTAAACAGAAGTGCAACACGCAATATCACAGCAACCGCACATTTGGCCCCGGAGCTCTGTATAAGTCCTGTTGCATACAGATGGCTTCATAGTTCCAGGAGGAAAAAAACATGACTAGTTTCTTGTTTTCATCAAAATTAGATCTAATTTTCATCAAAATTAGATCTTTCTCCATCCCATACTTGACTTTTATTTAACTCAGCAAATACTGTGCATCTACTAGGCACTAGGCATTAAACTTACGCTAGGGATGTCAAGATGAATGTGATGTGGTCTCTCTCTAATCTTGAGGAGCTTGGAGTCTAGTGGGAAAGAATGATATGAGGGGATGGAGAGGCTATGAGTTCATAGCATAATAAGTGTATGGGGAAAACACCTCACGTTTGTAAGGGGATCTGTAGCATCCTTTAATGAAATACAGTTAGCCCTTGAACAACACAGGCGTGACCTGCATGGGTCCACTTATACACAGATTTTTTTTCAATAGAAGTTACACTGAATGTGCCTACTTCTCCTTTCTCCCCTTCAATGTCCTCCACCTCTTCTGCCTCTGCCGCCCCTGAGATAGCAAGACCATCCCCTCCTCTTCCTCCTCCTCCTCAGCCTACTCAGAGTGAAGACAATGAGGATGAAGACCTTTACGGTGATCCACTTCCTCTTAATGAATAGTAAATACATTTTCTCTTCCTTACAATTTTCTTAATAACATTTTCATTTCTCTAGCTTACTTCATAATACAGTATATAGTACATATAACATACAAAATATGTGTTAATTGACTTTTTACGTTATCAGTTAGATTTCCAGTCGACACTAAACTATTAGGTTTTTTTTTTTTTAGAGACAGAGTGTCACTCACCCAGGCTGGAGTGCAGTGGTGCAATCATAGCTCACTGCAGCCTCAAACTCCTAGGTTCAAGCACCCTCTTGTCTCAGTCTCTTGAGTAGCTGGGACTACAGGCGTGTGTCACCACGCCTGGCTAATTATTTGTAATTTTTTGTAGAAATGGAGTCTCGCTATGTTGCCCAGGCTGGTCTCAACCTTCTGGCCTTAAGTGATCCTCCCGCCTCAGCCTCCCAAATCACTGGAAGTATAGGCTTGAGCCATTGCTCCCGGCCAATAGTTAAATTTTGGGGGAGTCAAAAGTTGTCTTGGATTTTCAGCTGCATGGGGTTAGTGCCTCGATCTCCATGTTGTTCAATGGTCATCTGTAGTATCTCAACCCCCCAAGATTGGCAGTGAAAGAATTACCACTCAGAGAGGAGATGGCTGGACTTTCCTCTTATTATGCCAGATTCACTCACTCCTGTTAATCTCTCAGATCTCTTCAACCCTCAATCTCAAAGGTTGATAGACTCATCCCTTATAGAGTCATTCCTATTGTTCACCTGAGGCCAGGCTGGACTATTTAAACAGAACTCAACTAAGTTTATGGATAGCCAAACCATGAGAAATGCAGCCTAGTTAGTTTCCATTTCAAAGGCATCTCCCTGCCTAGATCCTGCAGGCCTCCCTGAGGTTAGTACTCTCCTGTACTAACCTGAAACGGCCTTCTAGCAGCCTACCTCCTCAAAACCCAGACCCAAAGGAACAAAGCCCAGGGTAGTATGTGTGGGAGGGGGTGGTGGGGGGATGTTTCAGGTTGTCTTAGTCATCTTGCTGGAATGGGAAGTCTCCATGACTTACTGTTACATGGAAAAAAATATTTTTAAAGCAGCATTTACTTATTCATTCAAGAAATACTTATTGAGTACCTACTGTGTGCCAGACATTGCTACATGCTGGGATATAGTCGTGAATAAGTCGAGCATGAGTCCTTTTCATATGAAATTATCAGACAAGAATTCAGCATGATACCATTAATAACAACACGTACATTTCTACATTCATATGAATGTACATCCTACTGTGTTCTTAGTTTCTTATTTAGGGCCTCTGTCCCAGATGACATTTTTATTTTACAAACACTTTACATGGGGCTTAATAAGTACCAGTACTGTCCTAAACACTTTACAAATATTAACTCATTTTAGCTTTATGTTTATGAGTTAAGTATTAATACCACCTACATTTTACAGATAAAGAAATGGGGGCAGAGAGGTTAAGTAACATGTCCTATGTCATACAGTTAGTAAGAAGCAGAGCTAGGATTTGACCCTGAACAGTCTGGTCCTAGAGTTCATTTTCTTAACCACTACTGTAAACCTCCTAACACTGGCAACAAGTCCATCTTATTCTCTACCCTTAAAGGTGAAGCCAAACTCCATAATCTTAACCCATAGCCTCAAGCACACAATGTAGTACCATTGTCCCTTGGTATCCATGGGATATTGGTTCCAGGACAGCCCTGGAATGCTCATGTCCTAATGTCAGCCTTGCAGAACTGCAGATAGGAAAAGTAGGCCTCTGTATATGTGGGTTTCCGAATCCTGGGAATACTGTATTTTTGATCCACATTTTGTTTTGGATGCAGAACTTGCCAATACGGAGAGCTGACTATATTTGTTGCAAAAAAATCTGCATATAAGTGAGCTTGCACAGTTCCAACCTGTGTTTTTCAAGGGTCAATTGTACACACAGACCCAAACTCACACTGTGTTCTCCAGGGTCTGGGCATGGGCCTGGGTACACACAGCAGCAGTAGCAAAAGAGGTCTTTTGGCTGCTGTGTTACATTTATTGATTACCAGTTTATAGTAAAGGCACAGATACAAATTATTAATAATTAAAACAAAGAGAAAAGGGGCAAAGGGAGGGAGGCAGATTTGGGGGTTTTGGGGAGATAGTAGGTATTCACACCAGGAAAACTACTCTGAGAGAAATCCCTACAAATTAGCACAAAATTGAACACCGAGCTTCTTGAAATCAACGCAAAAAAGAAAATATGAGTTACATGGCTTTTGCTATCCAAACAAAGGAATGACCATATCAGTAGCAAAAAAACCCGAGCTGCACCGTCTTTTGGTTTGTGGTTTATAGCTACTGTTGTTTCTTTGTAGCATTTTGCTTTGGTGAGTTTGCTGTTGTGTTTTTTTGTTTTTTTTTTTTTCTTTTTTTTGAGACAGAGTCCCACTCTCTTGCCTGGGGCGAGTGCCGTGGTGTCAGCCTAGCTCACAGCAACCTCAACCTCCTGGGCTCGAGCAATCCTACTGTCTCAGCCTCCCGAGTAGCTGGGACTACAGGCATGTGCCACCATGCCCGGCTAATTTTTTCCCTATATATTTTTAGCTGTCCAATTAATTTTCTTTCTATTTTTGGCAGAGACGGGGGTCTCGCTCTTGCTCAGGCTGGTCTCGAACTCCTGAGCTCAGAACGATCCGCCTGCCTCGGCCTCCCAGAGTGCTAGGATTACAGGCGTGAGCCACCGCGCCCGGCCTGCTGTTGTGTTTTATTCCCCATCTCCTTCCCCCAGTATTTCATAGCTCTACTGTGTCACTTGAAATTGTATTTCTGTGTGCCAGCCAGCTGGATAACAATATTATTGAATTTAGCACCCACTGTGTACAGAACACAGGTGGAGGTTAGAGGAGGACGATTTATGTAAGAAAAGATTCTTGCCTCTAATGATGATTTTAATACAACTGGGAGGATTTACACACCCTCATGAAGTACCTAAACCATAATTTTAAAAAGACATATACCAAAAATAAAAATTACTACTGTGTGATTCCAAAGCATCTAGGAAGGATGAACAGGTGAGCTCAGCCATAGTAGACTTTGTCCAGGAGGAGGGTTTTGATCCTGGATTTAAACTAAGGGTCTTGGACTGGCAGGATAGAAGGGCGTTCCAGAGCCAGGCATGAAAGTGAGAATGAGTAAATCATGTGTAGAGAAGGGTAAAGACAGTCATGTGGATGTCTTTGAAGGATGGTACCAAAAAATAAGAAAATAAAGGAGGCTCTGCCCTGCATTCCTTGGATGATTCTCCCAGGAAGAGGCTGCTAGAGCTCACTGGAGGTGTGCCTCATTTGATGCAACAGACATAGTTTTGAAAATATAAAACAGTCAAAAGGTGTTGAGCATCTACCATGCATCAGGCGCTGAGCTAGATGTTTTAACCCTCATACCTACTGCATAAAGTGGACATTATTTCCATTTTGCAGATGAGGAAACAGGTCGGCAGTGAGGTTAAGTAGCCTATGTGCCAGTGTTGTCTAGCTGTTAAAGGGCGGAACCTCGAATGAAGTTGGTTTGTCTGACCACGAAAACCAAGCTTTCATGTGCCACACACATTTTTGTAAGTTGAATATTTAAGATACACTAGAGATGATATTTGAAGAAGTCCTACAGTCATGTAAACAATATAAGGCACATTATCTACCAGCATTTTTGCAAGGGTTTGAGGTAAGGACAATGATTTTCTTGACTGCATGCATAATGGAAGTTTATTTCATTAAACATACATCACTTTGTCCCATTGACGCCAGATAATGACATCGAAAATAACCTTAAAATAGTTTTTTAAGTTACTCCGCCCATTAAGCAGATAATCTCGTAAAGCAATGTCCTGGCCAAACCAATCCATCCCGGGACATGCTTTAGTTTCCCGAAACACTCAAGCTGCGGAGACCGGGAGAAGTGTAACTTGTGTCCAAAAAGGAGGGCTGTCCCAGAGAGAGGAGGGCACGTTCCGCGAAGGAAAAACCGGGTAGAGCCTGGGGACAGCTGGTGCGGGAAACAACCAGCCCGGGAGCCGGGACCGGGGTGTGGCAGGGCCGCCGGGCCGCGGCCGTCTGCGCATGCGCACGGGCCGCCGCGGCCCCGCCCACACAACCGCCTCCTCCGCGCTGTGGTCCTCAGCGGTTACCTCGGCTCTCCGCCCCTCCTTCTCGCGGCGCTCGAGGGACCATGGCCGATCCTCGCGTGAGGCAGATCAAGATCAAGACCGGCGTGGTGAAGCGGTAAGGAGCCGCGAGCGGCGCAGCCGCCTGCACCTCCTTTTCCTCGCCTCATGGCGGCCGGAGAAGCCGGGCAGAGCGCAGGCCTGAGGCGGGCTCCGGCCTCCAGGCCTTACCTCGGGCTCTGCGGGCGGCGGGAATGGAGCGGGGCGCGCTAACGCCAGAGCCCGCGGGCCAGGGCGCGCCGCTTCTTCTGCGTCTCTCCTCAAAAAGCGACCCGAATTGCGGCGAGAGGCGGCAGCGGCCCCGCCCCTCGGCACCGGCGGTCGGGAGGTGGTGGGCGGCGGCCTGGAGCCGGAGGGTGGGCCGGGCCTTGGTCGTGGACCGCCGGTGAGCGCGCGCCCGGCGTCTCCTTGCAGAACTTGACCCGGGGGCGGAGGGTCCCGTCCGTTACCTGCCGTCGGGTGGGCGTGAAAGCAGGTGCTGAGGTGTAGGGGTACGCCGAGAGCCCGGGCCTCATCCAAAAAGAGACCGTAGTGGAGCCCTGTGACCTGCTAACATGGCTGGCGTGACTCGCAGACTTTGAGAAGTGGGGCGTGAACTTCAGCACACTCAGCAAACTTCTGAGGCCTTTTTGTCCTTAGTCTACATTCGAAGCTCGGCCCCCAAGGCTGTGGGATGCTGTTTAAATAACTCTCATGGGTAGGGCAGCCCTGTAATTTACTCCTGATTCCTGACTGCTGGTAGACACTTAAGTGCTCATTAGAACTTGGCTGTTCAGACCCAAGGAGATCAAACTGTTATTGATGAAGCATTCCAGGAGAAAAGACAAACAACCTTTTGAAGAAGCAGGTTATTTTTCAGTAAAAATGTCTAATTCTAGCCAACTGGCTTCTTTCTGTTTGCCCACCTTTCCTCTGTTTGTTGATGATATTTCCACAAGAGGAAGGACAATTCATTTTTTAAGACTATTGCCTCTGAGTTTTAGCACAGCATTCCTTCTCTGGAAGCTTTCTTTATCACTAAGGCAGTAAGGAGACCGTATGAGTAGTAGTTAAACGCACAGCCTTTTCCGAAGTGAGACTGCTTGGGTTCAGATCTTGATTCTGTTGTTTATTATGTGTTCTGAAATATATTAGATTGCACTGTGCTTCTGTTACCTCATTTGTGAAATAGAGTAAGTATTCGCCTCAGGCAGTTGTTGCGAGAAACGCCTGCCATGCTGTTTGACACAGTACGTGGCAAATAGCGAGTGGCTAGTAAATGTAAACTAATATTGTTTGTATTCCCATTTTACAGATGAGAAACTGAGGTTTAATGAAGTTTAAAAAAGAATAAAGAAACTCGTCTAAGGTCACAATGCTAGTTAGTGGTGGAGCGAGGAAAAGAACCAGTATCTGAGCTTCAACTTTCTCCTTTAAGCTCCAACACTCCGATAAAGAGTATTTTTTAAATTTGTGGTAATGAGGAAATTGAGGTATATAATTGAAAATACAAATAATCCACACTGTCACTCAGCCCAGAGACCTGTTGTGCACGTTTACTAGACTACTTTGGTGATACCATTTTAGTCAGGGCATTTGGCAGCAGTACCAGGGTATATCGTAGAGTATGACTTCTAATAGTAGTTTCCCATTCATTACCTGTATGACTTTGACAGTTTTCATTTTCATGGTCTATACTAGTTTATAAAATTACTCAGGTCAAGTGGTTGTATGCTTACAATATATATTCTAGATAAAACACAGATAATTACAAATGAAGTTTTTGGATTTCAAAAAATTTTCAAGTGCTTATGTAAATGGCTTGGAAATAAGTATCATTTTTATGAAACCCTGTCATAATTTATTATAATCTCAAATTGTTCGTAAATTAATGGAAGTGTCTACCATATTTTTTTCATGGCTTTTCTGTTGACATTTTGATGTAGAACTTCCATTTATGTACTAAAATGAGATTTTTTTTTTTAAATGAAAATTTCTGTTTTAGCTGTTTATTTGCTTTTGCATATAACCATCTAATTCCATAAATATTGCCCCCTACTCTCTCTTATTTTTCTCCTGAAAATTATTTTAATATTGTTCTTTCCATCTTCTGCCTTAGTATCCTATTTTTAAAAATCTACATTTTACCTCAGCAAAGAAAAAAATAGACAAGGCAGATATGGCAACATATTAATAATTGTTAGGGCTGAATGATCATGGGGCTTCATTACGTTCTTCTCTATGTTTAAAATTTTTCATGATAAAAAAGATTTAAAGGGTATGTATGCTTTTTCCTTCCTCTCTCTGAATTTAGTTTCAAAGACTTCTTGATTAACTTCATGATTCAGATATGTTTTTGGTTTTGTGAAAGAGATTCTGTTCGTTGGCTTTTTAAAAGCCAGTTTTTATTCTTAACACCCTTTTTTTAGTAAGGTGTTCATTTCCCATAGCCTCATTTCTCTTCAGAAGTTGCAACCTTTATTTGGAAGAAGAGATTTAAAGTCATCATCATAGCCCCAATTCCTTTACCCTTCTCTGTAGAAATCGAGAGCCACTAGAAATTATAATATATTCTAGGGCTTTGTCCTAGAGTACAGTTTGGGTAGAGCATACTAGGGCAGGTGGATTCTAATCGTATCTGCTAGAACACTTCAGGTGATTCAGAAGTTCCTGATAGTGATAGTGGGTTTTAGGAAGAAATCTGGACAGGCCAGTGGAATGTTAGGGGAATATGGAACAGGCAATAAATAGATAGCAGTATTTGGCATCAGGGAGATCAAGCACTGAGTGGAAGACAGCCATTTCAGCATCTTGGCAAAATGGTGAAGGCAGTCTAGTGGATGGCACCCCACATTAGCAAGGAAAGTGGAAGCAAGTTTAAGGGGCAGCATTTTTAGCCCTTAGGGAAGTAGGCGGAAAGCTCACAGTATCCTGTTCTAAGAGAAACTTTGTTACCTTGTACAGTAACCAGGGAAAGCATCTGATTTCTGGAAAAATGGGTTTTGAGACAGGTTAGATTACTAGGAACAAGGAGAGGGAATAGCTATTAGAAATGACTTAGAAGGTGAGAGTTGGACAGCAATGAGACTGACTTGATGCTGAGCCTCTTGACCCTGAGGGCTCCTTAGATATCCTTCTCCCAGCAACAGCATTTTAAAATTATTATTATAGTTATTTTTAGTTGACACTTAATTATACATATTTATGGAGTACAGTGTGATTTATCAATACATGTATACAGTGTGTAGCATTTTTTTTTTTTTGAGGGCTAAATTTGAAAGTAAAGAGATGACTATTAGAGGCTGAGTGGCTTACATCCAGCCTGTAATGTACAAGGTAACTTATTATGCTAAGTTTCTTTGAGTAGCAGCCTTTGTGTATATGTGACTCACTGGTAGTGAGTATTAGTTGGCAGATTTGGGTCTGGCTGGCTCTTTAAGATTTGGGTCTGTACTTCCAGCAGATTACTAGATCTACTGATACCTGTGACAGGATCACAGCTAATCTGGCAGCCCTAGCAGGGAGTTACCAGATAATACTTTAATTTTCTTCCCCAGCCCGGAATTGTAAAATCTCTGTTTTTTGATATCAAGGTGGCATTAATTGTCCCAGTTTGCCTGGAACTGAGGTGTTTCCCAGGATTTGGCACACTCAGTGCTAAAACTGGGAAAGTCTCAGGGAAACCAGGATGATTGGTCACCTCTTCTGTAAGTAGCTAACATATCTCTGTTTTGCGTGTGCTGTGATTTATTTGGAGGCTATTTGCCGATGGTACAACTGTGAGTTGTATGTTGTGCCATACTTAAAATTTAAATGCATGGTGTAAATATGAATCTTTGCCAGAGGAGCTTTTTTCTGTATTAATATAAATTGTTAATGATTTAGAAAATAATTTTCACTAAGATAGAAGAAAATATACAATTGATATTTCCTGAATGTTGATATGGTATTTCAGCTGACTTATGTACACCAAAAGTTCCAAGTAAAATTTGTGTTTATAAAATAAGGTAGGGTTTTTTTTTTTAATACTAGCAGTAAATTCAAGAATTTCTTCTCCTAGAAAAAAAATGCTTTCAGCCATTTAACTGAAAAGGTTACTTAGTAACTTTAAAGCCAACTTATTTTCAGTAAAGCCTGCTAAACTAGCCCACTGGTGAGTGAATTGATTGATTAAAAATACTTTCTTAAATATGTCTTTTTGTAACCATTTTAGGTTGGTAATGGCTTAAAATTCTCTGTGAACAAAGAATGTTAGGGCATTGGAAATAGCACTGACATTGGCCTGTAGTTTTCCTCTGATTAAATGAAAGTGACACCAGTAGATTAGAATGAGACTAGGACAATTCACACTGCAATTGTGTTAGTTTAACTTTAACAATCTTTTAACACTCTTGTTTAAATGTAGCTGACATACCATAATTACAAATCTACAAGCCTTGATTATAGAATTTTACATCATGAACCTGTGGGGAGATTGTATTTTTTTTTATTTTAATAAAGCAAGCATTGTTCCCAAACTGTGGCATCTTCCCAAGTTTGTTTATCCCTACACCTCTGATAAACAACTGTGTATGGCATATATACTATGTATAGGAGGCATAAAAACAACATAAAAGGCAAGTAAAATCTCCGTATTATTAGTTCAATATAAAACTGATGTAAACAGTGAAAAATGCAAAGAACACATATATTTAGGTGGACATAAAGTCCCCCAACCCAATGGTTTAGCTGCTTATACCCTTCTTATATTTAAAGTAATGATGGGTAGAATTATGGTGGATAATATCTGGGAGAGGTTGAAAACATAGATTACTCCTGTAAGCTTTGTGAGCTTTGTTTTCTTCTCTTCTCCTGCACCATGCCCTTTTTGGTTCGAGTTAAAGTGAGTTCAACCAGAATGGCCATCTTTCTACCTTGAAATTTAGCTAGCTCCTTTTCAAATTTTTGTAATGTATCCAGTTCTCCAAAGTTGTGGTCAGAGGCAGTGTCAAAATGGATTGCAGGTAGTTACCTCTTCACCACATTCTGCTAGCTACTCGGCAAGCAATTCTTGCCAATAGATGTCTCTTCAAGCTGGAAAGGGAGAAAGCTAAAGCCACTCATGACCATTGTTCTCCCAACACAAGCTATGTTATTCTGCAAGTTGAATGTAGAAATGAAAGATCTTTTGCCCTGTATGTGTGTGTATGTGTATGGGTGTGTTTTGTGTGTGTATTTTCATTGAATTTGTTTGTTTGGTAGGACATTTTGAAAATCTGCAGTAAACAAGGTTGGAAAATTATGTTAATAATGGCAGCCCAAAACTCTGAGATTATAAATGCTTTAGATATGTGATTTGTCTATTCCAGTCTGCCATTTCCAATAATAGATTTATAAAGGAACATGATAATCTTCTATTGTGATGCCGTTATGTGCCCAAATACAACTGATTTTTTTCTTAAACTTGTCATAGGTTTAACTGATCCAGAGATCACTCATTTAGCAGCCTCACTCAGAAACTACATCTTATGTTTTTTAATCACCTGGTGTGGTGTGATAAATACTCAATGAAAGTCTTGGCAATGAACAAATGAATGAATGAAACCTTCCTGTATAAGGATTTTGAACCTGATCTAGTAAGTAGTAGAGAGCCACCAAATCAGTTACTCTATTACAGCGTAATGGTTACTACAGTTGTTTATTCTTGCAGTGGGAGTTAAGCAGATGGAGTCCCAGGCTCCGTTTACTACATACATGTGACCCTGGGAAAGTTACTTAGCCTTTAAATGCCCCAATTTTCTTTGCAGGAAAATGGGGTTAATGAAAGTACTATTCTCATATTGTTGTTAGGAGAATTAAATAAGGTAATCATGTAAAGCAGCGGTCCCCATCCTTTTTAGCACCAGGGACAGGTTCCATGGAAGGTAGTTTTTCCACAGATGGTGGGGGTAAGAGACAGGGTTGCGGGGGGAGGCAGGGAGATGGTTTCGGGATGATTCAAGCATGTTACATTTATTGCACACTTTATTTCTATAATTATTATTATTTATGCTGAATTTTTTTTTATTTCAGCATATTATGGGGGTACAAATGTTTAGGTTACATATATTTCCCTTGCAGCACCCCCCCTCCCTGTCAGAGCTTCAAGTGTGTCCATATTTCTATTATTATTACATTATCACTTGCCACTCACTGATAAGGTTTTGACATGCATCTGCAAGAAGTTGATTTATTATGGTCTCTGTGCAGTCAAACCTCTCTGCTAATGATAATCTGTATTTGCAGCTGCTCCCCAAAGCTAGCATCACTGCCTCAGCTCCACCTCAGATCATCAGGCATTAGACTGTCATAAGGAGTGTGTAACCTAGATCCCTTGCATGCGCAGTTTACAGTAGGGTTTACACTCCTATGAGAATCTAATGCTACTGCTGATCTGACAGGAAGCAGAGCTCAGGTGGTGATGGGAGCGATAGGAGTGCCTATAAATACAGATGAAGCTTTGCTCGCTAGCCTTCTGCTCTGTGGCTGGGTTCCTAACAGGCCACGGACCTGTTCCAGCCTGCCCAGTCTGCGACCAGGGAGTTGGGGACCACAGATGTAAAGCACTTAGCCCAAATGCCTAATATGTAGTAAATGTGCCATAAATGTTAATTACTGTCATTATTATCATTAACATCTATTTTATTCTGTTTGTGCTGCTGTGACAAAATACCTGAGACTGGGTAATTTGATAGAAATTTATTTCTCACAGTTGTGGAGGCTGGGAAGTCGAAGATCTAGGTGCCAGCAGGTGTCTGGTAAGGGCCTGGTCTCTGTTTCCAAGGTGACACCTTCAGCGCTGAGTCCTCAGATGGTGGAAGGGCATAAAAGGGGTCTGTGTGAAGCCTCTTTTATAAGGGCCTTAATCCCATTCACAGAGGAGACCCTCTTGACCTAATCACATCCTAAAGGCCCAACCTCTTAATACTGTTGCATTGGAGATTAAGTTTCAGTGTGAATTTTGGAGGGATGCAAACATTCAAACAGCATCATAATTAGTACTTTTCTGTAGATAGATAAACAAGTAGATAGAGGACTAAAGGATGAATGGTTACTGATCCCTAGGAGAGATCCCGGAACTTGCTTTCTTTTAAATTATGGTGAAAACTTGCTTTTTAGTTGCCTGTCATGTTCACTGGTTGTGGAGCCATAGAGAAGGGTATGAAGCTTCTGTTTTTGAGTAATTTCTAGAACTTGGTAATGACAATCTTTCTGTAAATTGCTGAGGCAGTGATTCCCTACCCCTGAGCTCCAGCGAAGAATCTTCTGTTTATATCACTTGTGTTTTTAATAGTTTAAAAAGCATTGTATAAATATTGTTAACACAATGTGGCAAGACCGGTTTTACTCTTGTTGCACTTTACACATTAACTGCCACATGAGTTGTATTTACTCATGCTAGTTTTGAGCCCAGGGCCTTGTGAAGCATAAGTAACTCACGTGTCTTTTTATTAATATCTTGGGAGCTGCGTGGTATGCAGGCAACTCATGTTGCCATGCTGTAGCATACATGTTACATGATGGGTGGCCCCTGGGCAAAACCCTGCAGTTGTTTCATCAGAATCTTACTTGTTGATATTCTTAATTGCATATAACTCATGCACAGAAAACAATAAAAACAAATTTTTTATTAAATTAGAAAGGATTGTTCTGTTTTTGAAGTTTTTATTCTGTTTTCATAATAAAACACCGTGGCTCCAAGGAAAAAATTTTTTTTCTAGTGTGGCAGTCAGCATGTTAAGTTTATTGTGAGGAAGTGTAATTGAGTGAGTTTTGGAGAGCCCTAATTCCAAAATTTATAAATGATTTACTGCAATTGTAAGAAGACATTCCTACAGTTCTCATGCTAGATTATAGTTATTTCCAAATCCTCCTTAGTGTTTTGTTTTTAACTGAGTTCCCTGTTTGTTGTTGTTGAGATCCTTTTACTTGTGCTAAAGAAATATCTTATGGAACAGAGTGTGTGTGTGTGTGTGTGTGTGTGTGTGTGTTCTGACTCAGGGTTTATTTGTCTGTAGAGGATATTGAAGGAAGGAGGCATCAATTTATTTGTTAAATGTGCTTCAGCTTCTAAATAATATATTAATGCCATGCTTGTTAAATGTCCTTCAGCTTCTAAATAATATACTAGTGCCATGCTTTTAATATAGTATTCCTTAACTGAAATACATCTGTACTCTGTGAAATTTTTGAAGACATATGTAAGTCTACTGAAGTATACTTGAACTTAGGTTACTAGTATGGTATTGTAATTTTGATCTCCAAACCTAAGACGTTAATTCCTAAGTACACTGCATTATATCAAGTTATACGAAGATTTTAAGACCAAGGCAGTTCTTCATATCTTTTCAGAGACCAGAGGGATGGTGTCTAATACACCATTGCTTTTGACAAAATAGGCATTTCATAGATATTTGTCAATTGAGTCAAAGAATGGGGGAGACTAGAAAAGAGTTTATATGAGGGGGAACAGCTCCAGAGTCTGGAAATAAAAGTTCGTTTTATAACTAAAAAGTGAGAGACTTAAAGAAAGAAAAGAGAAACAATAGCGGTAAGTAATAACTACTCTCACATAATTTTTTATTTTTATTAAATAGAAAAGATATGAAAGGTGAGAATACCTTTATATTGTAAACTAAAATAAAATCTTAACCCCACCCCCACCCCACCCCCGCACCGGCTGACCGAATGGACCCCCTCTTGGCCAAAACTAAATTGCCTGCCACAAGGAGGGAGGTCAGACATGCCTCATCATGCTCCCCTCCCTTCTTGGAGACATCCTTTGTAACCCATTAACAGACCTAAGGGTATGTAAGACAAACTTGCACGTCCTCAGTTTGCATAAAAATGTATGTCCTGTGGCTTATCTCTGATAAACAGCTCCTTATCTTAAAACATTCCAAGCCTTTAGACAAAGCTTCATGTCTTTAACCAATTACAAGTCAAAGAATCTTTAAACCCACCTATAACCTGCAAGCCCCCCCCCCCCCCCCCCCCCCCCCCCCCCCCCCCCCCCCCCCCCCCCCCCGCTTCGAGATGGCCCACCTTTTTGGGCCAAACCAATGTTTGCCTTCTATGTATTGATTTATGAATTTGCCTGTAACTCCTGTCTCCCTGAAATGTGTAAAACCAAACTGTAACCCAGGCACACTTAGTCCACTTGCTTAAGTCTTCTTGGGCATGGCTCTGGGTCATGATCCTCAAATTTGGCTCAGAATAAATCTCTTTAAAATTATTTTACAGAGTTTGGCTTTTTTTTCCCTGTTGACAAGATCAAGTATTTATTTAAAAGCTAACAACTTTACTTTTTTTTTAAACTGGGAAGAGTACTAGTCTATTGTAGAAAAATTTTAAATTATTAAAGTTCTATCAAAAACAATTTTGTATGCTACCTCTTGAGAGAACTTGGGGGAAAAAAAGTTTTGTAGTTTGCCTAAAATTAACCAGAACACTATTTTTGATTCTAGTTTAATGGGGTGGGGGCAGGGTGTGTGTGTATATGTATGTGTGCGTTTGTTTAACTGCCTGTTGTTAAATTACTTACATAAATAGGCTCACCCATTTCAGTTTTTTTTTTTTAAGCCTAAGAAAAATAGTAGGGATGTAAGTATGTTGAAATCTCATTATGGGCAGTAGGTGTTATCACACAGAAAAACGTTATATAATATGTATGTATTAATATATGAACATTTATTCCCAGAACTTCAAGTATGAATGTACTAATATATGTTTTCATTCTCGTGTTAATGAATATTTAGTATTGTGTGTGGGGTTTTTTGTTTTTTGGGGTTTTTTTGGCTCTAGTTTTTCACTTATACAGATGGTGCTACAAGGTACATTGTTACATATGGCTCCTAGTGCACATATGTAACAAATAGTGCAAGGCAGAACTTCCCAAAGATTGGACCCAGAATGGATTACAAGCATGTGGAGGTGCAGCTCTCCTTAGCTGTCAGGATGGCCAGGTGTGGCCAACAGCAGCCATGAGATATATGGGGGAAGAGTCATTCCAACAGAAGGAACAGTAAATTCAAAGGCGTGAAGGTGAGTAAAGTTGGCCTGGCCTGTTTGAGGAATAGCAACCAAGTGAAAGAGAGGAGGGTAGGAGACTCAGAAAAGTAGGAGGGAGAGGGTATAGATCTTATAAGGCCTTAGTGTAAGGACTTAGGCTTAAGACTCAGATCAGATATCACCACCTCTGTAAAGGTTTCCTGACTGTCTCCAAAGTTAGTGCTCCTTTCTCTGTGTTCCCAAAGAATTTTGTAGTTTTCACCAAGATGGTACTAAAAATACATTAAACTGTTTGTTTCATTCCCTAGGCCTAGTGGCTTGCAAAGTATGGTCTAGAGACCCTTTGGGGTCCCTGAGATACTTTCAGTACTTCTGCAAGGTAAAAGTTATTTTTGTGGTGATACTAAGACATTATTTGTCTTTTCGCTTTCATTTGCTCACAGTTGTACTGTGGAGTTTTCCAGGGACTGTGTGACACACGATATTGCAACAGAGTGAATGCAGAAGCAGCATCTATTATTCCAGACATTTAAAAGATTTGCGAAAATGTGAAACAGTGCCATTATTCTCACTATTTTTTTTTTGTTTTGGAAAATAAAATTATTTTTCATAAAACAGGTTATTTTTTGTTAACATTGCAGTACATTTTATTTTGTTATTTTTAAGTGAATTAAATATTTTAAAAATTTTTCTAACTTTAAAAATATTTTTTAAATTTGTTTTAATTTCTAATACAGTAAATATTAGTAGATGTAATTTACATCAACCAAAGCTCCTTGAAGTCCTCAGTAATTTTTAAGAGTTTAATAGTATTTTGAGATCAAAAGTTCAAGAACTGGCAGGGCGCGGTGGCTCACGCCTGTAATCCTAGCACTCTGGGAGGCCGAGGCGGGCGGAATGTTCTGAGCTCAGGAGTTCGACACCAGCCTGAGCAAGAGCGAGACCCCGTCTCTACCAAAAATAGAAAGAAATTAATTGGACAGCTAAAAATATATATAGAAAAAATTAGCCGGACATGGTGGTGCATGCCTGTAGTCCCAGCTACTCGGGAGACTGAGACAGTAGGATTGCTTGAGCCCAGGAGTTTGAGGTTGCTGTGAGCTAGGCTGACGCCACGGCACTCACCCCAGGCAAGAGAGTGAGACTCTGTCTCAAAAAAAAAAAAAAAAAAAAGTTCGAGAACCGTTGCAGTAGAACAACAATTTGCAAACTTTATTATGTAACAGAATTAACCTGAGTACTTTTTGAAAACACACTTACCCAGGCTTAACCCTGATGATTCTAATTCTGTAAGTCTGAGGCAGAATCCAGGAATTTGTACGTTTTACAAGCCCTTGTGTAATTTCTTTTCATATGTTCCTCTAACAGCAGTTTAAGTGTTGTCCAATTCTTTGAGCTCCTGGAAGTACAAGACTCTTTTATTCATGTTTGTACCTTTAGTACGTTTCTTTTGACTGTTGCATAATATTTCATTGTGATAATTCTACAATTTAATTGTTCATTCTTCTGTTAATGGGCATTTGAATTGTTTCAGTTTTTAACTGTTTCTACACACATTTTTGTTCATGTCTCTAGTGATTATATACTAGTGTTTTACTTGGGTATATAACCAGGAATGGAATTGCTGTGTCAAAGTATGTGAATGTTCCACTTCGTAAGATAATGCATGCCTTAATTAGTCTGGGCTGCTCTAACAAGGTACCATAGACTAGGTGGCTTATAAATAACAGAAATTTATTTCTTAGCAGTTCTGGAGGCTGGAAGTCTGAGATCAGGGTGCCAGCATGGTCAGGTTCTGGTAAGGGTTCTCTTCAGGTTGTATACTGCTGCTGTCTTCTCATTGTGTCCTCACATGGTGTAAAGAGGTCTAGAGGGCTCTCTGGGGACTCTTTTATAAGGGCACTAATCCCATTCATGAGGGCTCCACCCTCATGACTTCATTACTTTCCAAAGGCCCCACCTCCTAATAACATTACATTGAGGGTTAGGATTTCAGTATGTGAATTTGGGGGAGACAAACATTCACTCCATAAGAGTGCCAAACTGTTTCCAAAGGGATTGTACCATTTTACATTCCCAGTTGCATTATAGAAGAGTGTCACACCGACAGTGACTACTCGGAGACCAGATGAAGTTCACTGAGGGACCTGGGGGAACACCACCTGAACCTCAGAGAGAGAGGCTCAAGGCAGTGACCATGACCAAAGTCCTCACAGATATTTATTTAAGTATAATAATAGTGAGTAGACAGGAATGAAGAAATGGGAGGAAGTTACTCAGAGGTTAATAATAGAAAGAAGGACCATGTAAGGCACAAGGTGTTGTTTTGTTCTGCTAGCAAACTTTTGCTGCTAATTGGGTCTACATCAATTGCCGTTTTCAGCAATTGATGATATCAATTGCTGATATCAATTGCTGATATCAAAGATGCCCTTATGGCTTTGCCTCAAGGGGTCTGACCTATAGTTTCCTATGTAAGAGTTCCTTTCATTGATCTACATCCTCTCCAATTCTTAATAGACTTCTTAATTTTATTCTAATAATGCTGTTTTTGTTTAGTTTTCATTTTGAAAAAAATTAAAATTATTTTAATTATCTTTCTAAACAAGCATCTCCAGGATAAAGAAGAAAAGGAGGGTATGAAGCTTCAGCCCCGCAATCACTTACTTAATCATCTCCTTCCCCGTTGTGTAGAATGATGTATGTGTATGACTTAGGCAACCCAGGGTTTTCACTGGTAAAGAGGGGAGTCCTTTGGAAAGGGCACCTCTACCCATTTCAAAAGGGCTGTGCATTCATTCAGTGGAGGGTGTCTGGGGAGTGAGGGGAGGCCTATAGATAGCAGTTTGGATACTGGATCCTGAAAACCCTCATGATGCTGCATTGGTAAGGAGCTGAGGCCAAAGAAAGCCAACAGTATTATTTTTTAAGTGATTCTTTTATTTGTTATGTTAATTATGATTTATGATACCTTGAGTTTGGCATAGCATTTCTAGAGAAAGATTGAATTCTTTATTGTTTTTTTTTTTTTTTTTTTTCTTCGAGAAATGGGTCTTGCTTTGTTGTTCAGACTGGAGTACAGTCATGCAATCATAGCTTACTTCAACCTCGAACACCTGGGCTCAAGTGATCCTCCTGCCTCAGGCCCCTGAGTAGCTGGGACTACAGATGTGCATCACCATGCCCAGCTAATTCCCCCCCCCCCCCCCCCCCCCCCCCCCCCCCCCCCCCCCCCCCCCCCCCCCCCCCCCCCCCCCCCCCCCCCCCCCCCGCCCCGTAGAGGCAGGGTATTGCTGTCTTGCCCAGGCTAGACTCAAACTCCTGGCCTCAAGTGATCCTCTCACCTCAGCTTTCTGAATAACTGGGATTACAGGCGTAAGCCACCAGCCCCAGCAGTGCTGTTTAATTTTTAACCTAATACCATATCGTTTTGTTATTGTTACTGCTATAGGTTTAAAAATCTGGCAGACATATATACCCTTAATCATTTCTACTTGTCCCCAGTTCCTGCCACAATTAAATATTATTTTCTTAAAAAAGAAAGTCTATAGATTTCAAAATTGATATTTTTATTTTCTACATATTACGCTTTTTAAACTATCCTAGCATTTTTAGTATTAGATTAAGTAGAAGTGGTCTCAGGCAACAACTTTGGTTGTTATTTGTTTGTAAAAAGAATAATTCTGTTATTAAATATTAAAGGAACATGAGGAATGAGATACTGTTTTTGTCCTCAAGGAACTTAAAATGTCAAAGAGTAAATTTGTTCATTTTACAATATTTACTAAGACTGGTTTTTGTGCCTAACCTCTGGGGATGTGTCCCTGGCTTCATGAAGCTTATATCCTCATGGAGATTAAGGACGATATTATGGTGGCTAAAAGAGAGTCTAGTCCAAGTAAAGCAATAATAAGAGAGCAGACTTCTGACAATCTCAATTGTCAATTTCAAATTAAGAAAAAGGTATGTCATAAGTGGATAAAATATATGTAAATACTAGTTTATTTTATAATTTACTACCATCAAATATAAACAAATGTATTTTAGAAGGTTAAAATTTATCAAAGCTTAATGCATACAAACACAACCATCCATGGCACCATTCGCAGTTGAGAGAAGTGTAAACAAATGTAAAGGTGCAGTATTAAATCATAACTGCCTAAAATTAACTGTAGTACATACTGTACTCCTGTAATAATTTCGTAGCCACCTCCTGTTGCTATTGTGGTAAGCTCAAGTGTTGTGAGTATCCATTTAAAACACCTGTGTGACGCTCATCCTTCTAATTGAGCAGTTAGTCTCTCCAGTAAATTGCATATCGCTGTAAAAAGTGACCTGTCATGGTTCTCGATTATTTTTATTGTGTTTAGTGCGATACTGTAATCCTTGAATGACACCACGGGACCCATACAAAATGTGACTAGTGATGCTGGAAGTGTTCCCAAGAAGCAAAGTCATGACATCACAAGAAAAAGTTGAATTGCTTGATATGTTTCATAGACTGAGGTCTGCAGCTGCAGTTGAGTGCCACTTCAGAGGCATAAACTTACAGTATCAATAAATATAGATGACATAAACTTATAGTATCTATAAATACAGTACAGTACTGTAAATGTGTTTTCTTTTACTTATTATTTTCTTAATAACATTTTCTTTCCTCCAGCTTACTTTAAGAATACGTATATAATACATATAACCTACAAAATATGTGTTAACTGTTTATGTTATTGGTAAGGCTTCCAGCCAACAGTAGACTTAGTAGGTAAATATTTGGGGAGTCAAAAGTTAAATGCAGCTTTTGACTGCATGGGAGGTTGGTGCCCCTAACCCCCTCCACCCTGAGTTGTTCAAGGGTCAACTGTGTAAGAAGTGGAAATGCCAAGTATGTTTAATTTTTTTAGGAAAATACTTTCCTAAAAAATTTGTTGAAAATTTTAAGATAAGCACAATTAGCCCTGTAGATATGCTAAACCATTTAAATTTAAATTAGTTTCACTTTGGAATATAGTCCTAAAAGGAGAAAATCTTTTTCTTTTGAAACACTAAATTATAGAGCGGATGAAATATCTCATTCTTATATATTCTCACATTCTCTGAGTCTCTCTCTCCCCTTTCCCAAACTACGCGAGTGTGCACACACGCATGCACAAACACACACACACAGAGAAAAGAGGTAGGTAGTTAATTTGCTCAGGATTACCCAGCTAATTACTGGTACAACCACAACTGTAGTAACCCATGTTACTACCTTACATTGTGTTATTTCATAGATGCGAATTCCTCGGAATGACTTCTCTGTTGTAAATAGGTTTGTAAATAGGTTTGTGATATCTGAAGAATAACCATAGGTAATACTGGAAACTAAGTTAAATAAAACAGTTCTGCATTAGTGATCTTACTTAGGAGGGTTTGCACATGAATTGCTCTGGTTTTTGAGAAGATTCATTGTGATTTCTCTCCTTTGGAGAAATTTTGGGGAGTACTTTTTACATTGAAAATTGTGAGCTAAAAACAGAGCATACAGCTATGCTGAACAATTTGTATTACTTTACATCTGAATATAATCCTAAAATGAAAAAACATTTTTCAGATACTAATCTAAAATTCTAAAATCTAAACAAAAACAAAAATCTAAACTTCATGTTTCAAGCACTATTGCCAAAGTATCTGTCTGGCCAAGTAAGGATAAGAAGAAGCAGAAAAAACTTCAAAAGACCAATAGCACATTGCTAATAAGGACTAATAGGTACTTAAACTGATGAAAGTGATTCAGACAACAACATATTAACCCCCTACTGTGCCCTCTTTTAGCTGTTAATAGACGTTAGTCTTTTAAAGGAAAGACTAACACTTTTATATTTGTTTTCTAAGCTTTTGATACTTGCTATATATCTGATTCTTATAGCCCAGTACATTTTCCAGAATACTTTGAGGAATGTTAACTACTCTAAAAGTTTGGATTCCATGTAATCCTTAAGAGTTCTTAATATAATAATTTGACATTTTGTTTTGATTACTGTAACTAAATTTTTTTGTAAAAGTTATACTGATGTTTTTCACTGACAAAGAGAATGTTATATGTAGTGAAAGTAATGGTTGTTAGGGTTTTTAAAAAATTATGTAGTAAGGCCAGGATTTTTTCAAAATTTTTTAGTAGTGTCTGTGAAATTATAAATATTGGTTATTTTCCTGAAATAAATCTAATTCTTAAAGATTTGGCCTATAAATGTATGTATGTACAAGGAGAGAGCATTTTAAAAATGTAATTTTCTTAAAAATGCTGTAAGTAAACTCCAATGCTGACTCCCTCCAAGCTAGAATAATAACTTAAGTGTTTGTTTAGGTACATTACATTTTGATCTTTTAGTTTATGGATGTTTTATGTTTTCATAGTAATTTTGAATATAAAGCTAATAGAAATTTGACTTGGTTTTTAAAACAGTTTTATCTTGAAGAAGCTGATTGCATGATATAAGAAAATGTTGAATAATGTGTTGGTTGGATTAGATAATGTTGTGATGTATATAATTTGGATAAATTAAGACTTTACTGGCCGTGCGTGGTGGCTCACGCCTGTAATCCTAGCACTCTGGGAGGCAGAGGCGGGTGGATTGTTTGAGCTCAGGAGTTCGAGACCAGCCTGAGCAAGAGCGAGACCCCGTCTCTACTAAAAATAGAAAGAAATTAATCAGACAACTAAAATATATATATAGAAAAAATTAGCCGGGCATGGTGGCACATGCCTGTAGTCCCAGCTACTTGGGAGGCTGAGGCAGGAGGATTGCTCAAACCCAGGAGTTTGAGGTTGCTGTGAGCTAGGCTGACGCCACTGCACTCTAGCCCGGGCAAAAAAGTGAGACTCTGTCTTAAAAAAAAAAAAAAAAAAAAAATTAAGACTTTACCAAAAATTTAGGGCTTTGATAATTCTTTAAAGTAAAAATAAGCTTAATACCTAATCTGGTCCAGATGGTACATTTTCAGTGGTACAAGAAATGAATGGTACATTCACAAAGTGCTTTTCTGTTGTTTCTCATGCATATTCAAAACTGGGGGAAAAAAGAAGCAAAATGTTTGTGGGAGACTGCTTTATACAGTTTGTGTTATTATGACTACCAAGTTAATATCTAGAAAGCAGGTTTAGGCATAGAAATTGAGTTTATTGGTTAAAGGTAGTGATTAACTTTAAAGGTGGTACTGGGACATTGCTTTTTTGCTAGGATTAGTCTTTTGGTTAAGATCAAGTGCATAATATTATGCTAATAAATCTTCCCTTACCCCAGAATAGATGCTTTCAATAAGTTAAAATAAATTTTGTTTTCATATTATTTTAGTATCAAATTCTCCAATTTAATGTCCCCCTTGGCTAAAGTTTTATAAATTAGCAATAATAAAACAGTGAAATAAGTCTTGAATGACAAGTTTGACATGTCTCTAAAGGCTGACATGCCCTATTGGGAACAAATGGATAAAAACTGTTCACTCTTCATATGCAGGTTTTACTACCACTGGAACAGAGATGACCAGTAAACTTGAAGACATCAACAACTAATCCTTTCCACAGCAGCAAGCATACAGAGCTCATTTTTTTTTACAATTCTAAGTGGTTACCATAGCCTTTGAAAATCCCTTTCTCCCCAAGGGAAAAATATTTTCCAATAGAGTTGAACAATTTTGGTGAGGGAAGATGTGAGATAACTAGTACCTCCCTGTCAGCTACTAATGCTACTGCCAATCTGGATTGTGATAAATTTTCCCAAACATGAGGATTCCTTCACTGGATTTATTTCAACAGCTATTTATTGAACATCTATGTGTAAGGCACTGTACTAAATATTGACCACTGTTCACCAGAACTTTGTTATTCAGTTTTTGTCAAAATTAACCCCCCACACCATCATCAATTCTTAATTGAAAGAGCATTCGTTAAGTGCTGCTTATCACGTAACACATGATAAATCCTAGCTTAACATTCCTTCATATCAGATATTCAGGTATATACTCATTGTGAAAATTCAGACTAGTATCTTTTGTATTTTATGGATAAAATTGTGAAATTAGTGGTACTTCAGTGTTACTACACTTAGATAAAGTAAATTTGTGACCTAAATTAAATTAATTTTAGTGATAAAGATAATATTTTGAATTACAACTAAATATTATAGCATTTCTTTGAATTATAAGGAATATACAAAGTACTGTTTTGAAACTAATGAGTGATGAAAAAATGCTGAAAAAGGAAGGGCAGTTACATATCACTTTTATAATTGATTTATTGAATACTAATGTTTTTTGCTTCTAAAATCTCTCTTTCACCACTTCCTGCCCTCATCTTTTTCTTCATTTTGCTTTGTTTGGCAACATAAAAAGTCATGGGAACAACATAAAAAGTCATGGGAACAGTTGATAGTTATTGAACTTTCACAGTGTGCCATACATTAGCTAAGCACTTCATGTATGTGTGATTAAACCCTTAAAATACTTATGGAAAGTAGTTGTAATGATTCCCCATTTTACAGATGAAGAAATTGAGTTTAAGCAATTTGCCCAAAGATGCACAGCTAGGAAGTGGTAGAGCTAGGATGGGAGGACCTGTTGAATGACACTAGTGCAACTGGCTGTACCTTTTTGTACTTTGATAAATTTATAAAAGAGATGAAACCATAGATGTAGAGGATGAATAATACATTCTGTTTTCTAGGAGCTTATGGTGTTGGAGAAAGTCAAAAGTCCTGTAATTAAGGACAGAATGCTTTGTGAACCCAGAGGTTATGGCAATTATGACAAACTGCCGCTAGGACAAGGTTTTTCAAACTCAGCACATTTGATATTCTGGGCTAATACTTCATTGGGGGCAGGGAAGGCTGTCCTTTGCATTGGGGTATTTTGCAGCATCCCTTGTGGCTGCCCACTAGATGTCAGAAGTACCCTCACCACATACACTTGTGATAACTGAGATTATCTCTGTACATTGTCATAATTGCCCCCATTGAGAACTACTACTCTAGGATTAGGGAAGGCTTTTCACAGGTGACATTTGAATGGGATCTTGAGGCTGAATAGAAGTCACATTGTAGATGGAACTATAGCTATAAAAGCATGGAAGTGTGAATCATGTCACATTTGGGAGGCAATAAAATATTTGTGATGGCTGGAGCATTTAAGGTTTGTGAGGGCTGGGGAGTTAGTAGGAGATAAAGTTGATCAAATAAATCAGGACTCAGTTGTGTGTATCATACCAAGTATAGATTTGCTTCTATAGGTAATAGGGAGCCATCAGAGGTTTGCAGGTGAGTGTCAGTTTGAATGATCCACACGGTATTTAATTGCCTCTTTGCTTCTTTGTATCTTCCACTAGAGGTAAGTTCTTTGAGGGCAGAAGACTATGTCTTTCTTGTTCACCATTATATCCCCAGTTCCTACCATGATACTTGGCACAACGTTGTGAAGTTGGAAGGACAAAAATAGGGAATTTATAGATGTGAAAATTCTCAGAAGAGGTTGTGGTGGCCATGAAAATGAACCTTGAATACCTCCATACACAGGTAGCATATTAAGTAAGGGCCCCAGTTACTGGACTGTGAAATCCATAACTTCATTTGTCCCAAGGTCTTGTGTCCCATGAGCTGCTGCCAGCCAGAGAGTGAGCACAGCAGGAGTAATAAGACAGGCTTTTTCCTGGGATTCCTGTGACAGCAGACTTTGGCCCAAAGACTCCCCATTGGCCTTGTTGAAACTTCTTTAAACTGCATGGCATTCTAGGATGCTTCTTAACCTTTGCTCATTCTTGCTTTCACTCAAGGTTAGAATAGCATTGTGGTCCCATGACTCTCCCAGCTTTTTCCAGCTCCTTCCCCATTTTCTGCTCTCTTGGATAT
Organism: Indri indri; assembly: GCA_004363605.1. NCBI lineage: Eukaryota > Metazoa > Chordata > Mammalia > Primates > Indriidae > Indri > Indri indri. The sequence continues at coordinate 12,674 of RJWJ010014180.1, read as the reverse complement.
TTGCCCTGATAAAATCCTTGTAAGTTTTATCCCATCTTAATATCTGCTTTTCTAGGGAATTGGCAAGTACACAGATTAAGTGACTTTCAAAGGGGCATGCAGATATTAAGTGGCAAAGTACGTTCTACAATCTAGAATTTAGGTCTCTTAGTTCTTACCTCTAACCATTATATGCTATCCTTTAATAAGGCAGTAATTTATGACACTGGCATTTGTTCTAGCCAGTATTTTGAGTCTAATGGTGTGATAAAATACCATAATTCTGTAGTTAGATTATCTTTAAGAATTTATGATTCCAGATTTCAGTCAAATTAAGGATTTTCTAGCTCTCGTTTGGCATATTGATAGAAGATAGCGTGGGATTGGGGAAAATACAAAAGACAATTTATGGTTTGTTGAGGGATGTGTTCTGAGATCTTTTCTAATCCCCAGATTTGCAAATAGTAATTTTCTTAGATCTCTTTACTTACTCTTATTACCGTTAGCAATTGACTTCTTTTTCTGAGTCTTTTTACTCAAAGGCATAAAATGGTTTTTGTGTGTTTGTGTTTTAATTCATTTACTGGAGTAATGCCATACACAGGTGCAACAACAACAACAACAAAAAAAACCCACAAAAAAAACAAAAAAGCTACATTGAGATTGGATGTTGGATGGTTATCAGACTCATTCACTGTATTGATGACCTGTTCTTCTTGAATACCAGGTTTATAGATGATAGCCTTCAGAATTGTATTTCAGAAAATTAAAATTATATTATGTGAATATTCTGGGGTATTTACTGAGAGTTAAGTCCTCAAATATTAAGTCCCCAGATGTCAATACTCTTGGAGACCATTAGCATATAGGAAAAAAAAAGTCATTGAGGGCCTTCTATAAAAATAACTTAGTTTTTTCTTTTCCTTAGAATAAAGAAATGTTGAACTTACTTTATTTTTAATTAGATATCTTAGAAATATGAAACAGTATTCAGTTAGTAGAATAAATATTTAAAATTTTATATACTTCTATGGCCAGTAAAGGTGGGGAGAAGAAGGGACTGGATGAGTGAGAGACATACAGAGGAGAGACATAAGATAACAGAATGTAGCAGTCAGAGTAGAAAGAAGGAATACATGTTACAAATTGAGTATCCCTAGTCTGAAAATCTGAAATGCTCCCAAATCTGAAACTTTTTGAACATGATTGTTCACTCAATTTTGAACACTCAAAAGAAATGCTCGTTGGAGGAGTTTGGATGTTTGCATTAGGGATGGTCAACCACTAAGTATCGTATGATGCACATATTCCAAAATCTGAAAAAATCCAGAATCTAAAACACTTCTGGTCCCATGCATTTTGGTTAAAAGATACTCAACCTGTTTTTGCTTTGGCCTGTGAGCCTCAGGTAACATTTCAGTTACTCTACCCATTAAAGGACTAAGTTTCTTAAGAGTGATGAAACATGGCTTTTTCTCTTTGCAGTCTCCAGAATCCAAGATTGTGCCTTGAACTTAGTAATTATTCAAGAAGCATTTAACTCATAACTAAATGACTGGCTGATGAATCAGTGGTCACGGTTCTTCAAATATTCTAATCTCCAAATGTTAGAGAAAGTACGCTGATTGGGATATCTAGATGGCCTCTCAGGGTAGAAAGTATTCACTGAACTATATCAGTAGCCTGAGGGGTAAGTGAAATTTAGCGAAGGGCCAAATCCAGGCTCAAGACAATTTTCCTACTGTGTATTGTTGAACTTGGTAAATATAGTAACTTTTGAACATAAAATTTCCCTCCAAGTCTTTACTGAATATTCTGTTTCCTCTGACTAGAAAACTCCCCAACCTTCTGCCCTGAATGATACTTACTAGTCCTCAATTTTTAGGTCTCTTTTTAATCATTACTTCTTCCCTGACGTGTTCCCTGGCTAATGGTAGGCTTTTCATATGTGCCCCATGCACCATTAAACCTACAGACTTAACCTGCATTCCACCTTTACTTTCCTCATTACCTCTTCTTAGAGTCAAAAATCTGAAACCTCTTATTGAAATCCAACATTCTGTGATCTGAATCCTATCCTTTTGTCCTTTCTCTGTGTTCATCTCTTCTCTCTTCTATGTCTTTAACCCCTACCAGTTTCTTCTCAATAGCATTCAAGCATGCTGAAGTCACATTGATCTTGCAGAAATAACAGCAAAATCCTTTATCTCATTTCCCTCCCTAAGAGCCAAACTTGTTTAAAAATTATCTATATTCAGAGGCTCCGCATGCTTACCTCCCAATCACTTCTTAACCCACTGTAATCTGGTTTCTTTGCTTAGCAACAGCAGTAAAGCAAAGGTCACCCATAATTTTTAAGTCTTTATCTTATTAGCAGCAGTTGACAGAATTGTCTTTTCTCACCTTCTTGAAAAGCTGCCACCCTATTTTCTTTCCTTGGCTATAGTGATACTTCAATTCTCTGGTTTCCCTTCTACTTCTTTGCCACTTCTCAGTCTTATTTTTGGTTTCCTATTTCTTTGTTATGTATGCAATAACAATTTATTGAGCCACCAATATATGGCAGGTACTGTTTGAGTGATAGAGATAAAACGGTGAATAAGACAGATGAAGTTCTCGATCCAGCATAGACTTAACCTCACTTAAATATTCTCCGGGATTCTACCTGGGGCTCTTTTCCCTTTTCACTCCATAGACAGAAAATAGTCTCACCCACTCCTGTGACCTTAGTTATCATTGATACACTCATGCTCCCACATTTATATCTCAAGCCTAGACCTCTTTCTTGAAATCTGGGATGGCTACCTTTGGACATTTCCACTTTAATGTTACATAGACACCTCAAATATAACATAATCAAAAAGGTGCTAGTTTTATATTTTCTCTCTCCCACACTCTTCTTGTGGGCTCCTTATCTCAGGCAGTGGCACTACCACACCACCATCTGCGCATACCTTTGCCTTCTCCCTCTTCTTTGTCTTTCCACATCCATCATTCACCAGGATTAAAATACCTTTCATATTTATTTACATCTTGCAATTCCTGTAGCTACCACCCTTGTCTAGGTCACTACCTTTTCTCTCCTGAATTGCCGCCACACTCCCCTTTTCTATCTGGTCCTACTCTTGCCCCAGTCTATTACATTCTCCATATTGCAGCTATAGTGATCTTTTCTAAAGGTAAATGTGATTATGTCACTCACCTGATTTGACTGTCAAATACATTTAGGAAAAATCCAGATTCTTTAGTATTACTTTATAATCTAGCCCCCTGCTGTCTTGTTCGGCTTTATCTCTTGCTACTCTTCTCCACACTCAATGAACCAGCCTTACTTAATTTTCAAACCAAATTTTCATGTTCTGTCTTGCTTTGGAATCTCGTATGTTCTTAGTACCTAGAATGTTGCCTCCCTGCTTGCTACTCTTGCCACATACCCTTTCCCCCGTCTCTGCACTGCTAATTCCCACTCATCCATCAAATCCTAACTTTGACATCACTTTCTTGGGAAAGCCATCTCTAATAGCCCTCCCCCAAGCCCCATTTAATTAGGCTCTGTTTTAGAAAACAATAAATATCCTTCCCAAAATACACTTACTTTACTGAAAGAGTTTTGGTTATGGGAATACATTTTAAATTTTAATGTTGTATTCTTATTGGATAACTGTGTTTCTATTTGCAAAATTCTTTCGTGTCTTTTGTGTGTGTGGTAAAACCCCCAGGGAGCCTTTTACATGCTACTGTGGTTCAACAGAAGAAAAATGTGAGCTGAGGACTTGATGAATAGTTAAGAAGGGAAGAATTAAAGTATCATTTCTGTTTTTTTGGTTTTATTAACAATGCAGGTAATCTCAAGCTTATATTTAACTGTTTATATAGTGGAACAGTGCTGGTGGGCCACCTGACTTTGAAGTACTGATTTTTAGGTGCTCAGTAGTATATTTCCCTGGTGAGGTTACGCAGGGAAGAGGAGTGATCTAGCCAAAATGACTGGCCTTCTCTATAGGGCAATAAATTTTTTTTATCCATCCCAAAGAAATTTATTTTGCATCATGACATAGTACACTAATACATATGGATAAAACTGAAACATAGTTTAATGAAATATTCCCACTTTTACTACTTATGTTGAAATCTGCTATTTTGAATTCCATCTTATTATGTTCCATTAAAATGTTACTGATCACAGTCCACTGAGTTGATTTCATGAATTACAACCCTGACTAATGGGTTGCAAACAGCAGTTTGGAAACACTCCTATAGAAGTAGCTGGTGACTTGAATCTATTTTCAAACTGACTGTTTTAACAAGCAGAATCACAGCTAAGTGGGAGCTTAGTGGGTAGAGGTGGGCATGACTCACAGTTACTGAATACCTGTTGCGTATGCAGCATTGGACCAGGAACTATATTTATTTTATATTCACTACCATGTTGTATATTAGTTAGTCTTCCTGTTTTTCATGGGGAAGCTGAGGCCCAGAGGGGCACATAACTCACTTAAGGCCATACAGATAGCAAAGGTCAGAACTAAGATTTGAATGCAATTTAGTCTTCCTGACTTCAAAGCCCATGTATTTGTACCTTATCACTGTGTCTTCCAAGTAAGTAACATTGCAATATTCATGCTAAACTTAGAAGAGAATTAGTGACATTTAGATATCTTCAAAATTTTACAGTGGAAAATAACAATAAAAAGCCCCATTAAATGTGAGTTGAGACAGGCATAAACATTGACAAACAGTTAAATAGTGATAGATTATATTGGCTTTCCAGAGAGCTTAAGTCTTCATGCCTCTGCTCATCCAAGAGGTAGAGGTAATATCCTTAAGGCTGAGATATATGGGATTTTCTTGTTGGTAAGGTAAACGAAATGTTCAGAGGCTTTACTACTGCACCAGAGCAGATAATAAGGTAATTAGAACTGTTAAATTGATGAAACGCCAGACTAGGATGAATTATATCATGAATTACAAAGAAACAAGAGATTTTACAGCAACTTTTGAGATCTAAAGAGGAAAAATGTATCAGTAAAGTGAAGAGAAATTGATAGTTAAACTTAAAGTGCTAGATTTATTGACCTAGAAAATCCAACTTTTAAACATTTTAGGACCAGTTTCAGAATATTAGTTATCAGCTTTGTAAGTAAGTGGAAAAATTATCAGTTTATGCCGATAGTTTAATTTCCTCTATTAATAAAATGAATTTAAGATGTATTTCTTCCTTTCCATTTTTTGAGCTGCAATATACTCTAGGGATCATCTAGCCAAACCTCCTCATTTTATAAATGATATTGAGACCTGCAGAAATTAAGCAGCTTACCCAAGATCACATTAAAAAGTAGTCAAGAGTTAGGACTAGAATCCAGATCATCTGACATTCCATTGGTTTAGCTTTTATTTAACCTCAGTAGGAGTGCTGTTGTTAAATGACTTCTTGTATAATATAAGCTGATTTATGGAATAATGTACTTTCTTTAAAATTCCCATCACATAAAATAATACCATTGCTAACCCTTACATACTGCACTGTTTGCCAAAGATAGCTGGAAGACAACCACCAGATACAGGCTAGCCTTTCATATTGCATGAATGAAGGGGCTGCTTGCTTTTCTTTTTTAACAAAAGCTTTGGATGATGCTTTCTGTCTAAGATGTATAAACGTCATCATCCACACCTAGAAGACAGACTTCTGTAATACACCTGAGCAACACGAGCCTTTTCCTATTTATGTTATAAACTTCTCAGCGGTAGCTGTAACTCTTGGTTTAAATAAATAGGCAAACTATTCAATTATAAGTTCTATATATATTCTTTTAGAAAACTTTTTGGGATGTTATTTTCATATATTCCCAAAAGTCCTTTCTAGGTCCCAGAAATCACATAATCACATATGTTATGTGTATGTCTTTAGTTTAAACAGACACAACTAAATTCTATTATTTCTTTTCTTTTCTTTTCTTTTCTTTTCTTTTCTTTTCTTTTCTTTTCCTTTCCTTTTCTTTTCTTTTCTTTTCTTTTCTTTTCTTTTCTTCTCTTTTCTTTTCTTTTCTTCTCTTTTCTTCTCTTTTCTCTTTTCTTTTCTTCTCTTCTCTCTTTTCTTTCTTCCTTTCTCTTTTTTTTTCTCTATATGGAGTCTCACTCTGTCACCCAGGCTAGAATGCAGTGGTGCAGTCTTAGCTCACTGCAGCCTCATGGGCTCAAGCAATCCTCCTGCCTTAGCCTCCAAAGTAGCTGAGACTACAGGTGTGCTCTACCATGCCTGGCTAATTTTTTTTAAAAAATTATGTGTAGCAGTGAGGTCTCACTATGTAGCCCAAGCTGATCTCAAACTTGTGGCCTTAAGTGATCCTCCCACCTTAGCCTGCTAGAATGCTGGGATTACAGTCATGAGTCACCAGTGCCCGGCCTTATTGTTTCAAGTTCTGAATGTTAGATCTCTAATACCCATCATCTGTATGAATTTTAATGCAATTATGCAGAATGACTATTGAGATACTTTTGTGTAAGCAGTTTAATTGTAGAGTATTGTATAGATCTATGTTATCATCAAGACACAACTGTTTACATTATGGTTATTTAAGAGGATTAAAATTCTACTGATTGGTGAGTTGAGGAAGGGTTCCTGGAAGAGATGGCATTTGAGCTAGGTCTTAAGCAAATAGTAGAGAGTAGGGATAGGAACGGGCAGTCATTTTCTCTTCATAAAAGAACTAAAGATAAGAATCTCCAGAGCTCATTTGGGAAATTGATTAAGGGTGCATCTGGGGCATGGCATGGACATCATTGCTGGAGTGTATTATAGAAAGCATGGAGTGTATACTGAAAAATATACCCAGAGGGTTTTTAATGTCCGTCTGAGAAGTTTGGAATTTTGTAAGCATTGTTTCTGTTTATTTGATTATTCGTGTAAAGCAAGGGAATTCTAGTGACAGTTTGGAGGCGGCATTGTGGAGGTAAAAGAGAAAAGTTGTTTCCCAGTTGTTTCATGATTTTTTTTGCCAGCTAGATTTTTAACTTAGAACCAACTTGATCTCTGATGGACTATGTCTAGTTTAGTGCTATGTAGTAGTGGTTACTCAGTCAGTGTTTATTTAAAATGAATGAATGTTTGCTTAGGGAATTTTTGTTAAGTGAAGACAATCTTGTTTTGTTTTTAATGCAAATCTATGAATAGGGTACATAAACTGGCCTTCTCATATTTGCCAACACCTAATGACACCATTAAGAATGCATGTAGGCCAGGCGTGGTGGCTCACGCCTGTAATCCTAGCACTCTGGGCCGAGGCAGGCGGATTGACTGAGCTCAGGAGTTCGAAACCAGCCTGAGCAAGAGCGAGACCCTGTCTCTACCAAAAATAGAAAGAAATTAATCAGACAACTAAAATATATAGAAAAAATTAGCCAGGCATGGTGGCGCATGCCTGTAGTCCCAGCTACTGGGGAGGCTGAGGCAGAAGGATCGCTTGAGCCCAGGAGTTTGAGGTTGCTGTGAGCTAGGCTGACGCCACGGCACTCACTCTAGCCCGGGCAAAAGAGTGAGACTCTGTCTCAAAAAAAAAAAAAAAAAGAATGCATGTAAAGTATGTCTAAAATAATGAAAGAGTAAACAATAAGCATATGGCTATATGAAGGACAAATTAAGCCAAGTAAACTTGAATGCTCTTAGTTGCATTTAATTTTTAATGGACTATGGTTATAAAATTAATATTCAATAGAAGGAAGCTAATATCTAATTTTCACTAAAATGGTTAATTTTGTTTTAGGAAAATTAAAATAAATTCAAATTAGTTGTAAAGTTGTAAATATGGACTAAAAATTTGCAGTTAAATCATACAAAAGATAATGATATCATTATATATTGAATTCCGGGATATTTGGCATGATGCCATAGGTGTTAAGTTAAATACAGTTTTATTTACATCATATTAATTACCTAAAAGAAAGTGTGCAAGAAAATCCACAAAGGATACCAAATTTGGATTGTAATTAGAGAACTGAAAAGAGCTAGAGTGATGAAGCATGTCTAGGTAAATAAAAACAAAGAAATTTCCTTGAGAGGAAAATGCAGCAGATTTTTGCATTAAAGTATTTTGTTTCTAATTTGTCATTTGCCAATCTTACTAAAAATTGAGTACTCCATTTAGCATGTCTTTTCGTATTGTGATCTTCTGTGTCTATTTAGGATATCCATAAACCAAAATCTCTTCATAATATGTAAAACCTAGATACAAGCATACCTTGGAGATATTGCAGATTTGGTTCCAGAGCACTGCAGTAAAGTGAGTCACACAAACTTTTTGGTTTCCCAGTGCATGTAAAAGTTATGTTTACACTATATTGTAGTCCATTACATGTGCAATAGCATTATGTCTTAAAAAAAACAACGTACATTAATTTAAAAATACTTTATTGCTAAAAAATGCTAACAGTTATCTGAGCCCTCAGCAGGCCATAATCTTTTTGCTGGCGTAAGGTCTTGCCTCAGTGTTGATGGCTACCGAGTGATCAGGATGGTGGTGGTGGCTATGGCAATTTCTTAAAATAAGACAATAAGTTTGCTACATCAATGGACTCCCTTTTACAAAAGATTTCTCTGTAGCATGCAATGCTGTTTGATACCATTTTACCCACAGTAGGACTTCTTTCAAAGTTGGAATCTATCCTCTCAAACCCCAGCACTGCTTTATCAACTAAGTTTATGGAATATTCTAAACATTTTCTTGTAATTTCAACAATATTTGTAGCATCTTCACCAGCGGTAGATTTCATCTCAATAAACCACTTTCTTTGCTCATCCATAAGAAGCAACTCCTCACCAGTTAAAGTTTTATTATGAGATTGATTGCAACAATTCAGTCACATCTCCACTTCTAGTTCTCTTGCTGTTTCCACCACATCTGCAGTTACTTCCTCCGCTGAAGTCTCGAACCCCTCAAAGTCATCCATGAGGGCTTAAAGCAGCTTCTTCCAAACTCCTGTTAATGTTGATGTTTTGACTTCCTCCTATAAATCATGAATGTTTTTAATGGCATCTAGAATGATGAATCCTTTCCAGAGGTTTTCAATTTTTTTTTTCTTTTGCCAGAACCATCAGGAATCACTATTAACGGCAGCAATAGCCTTGTGAAATGTATTTCTTAAACAATAAGACTTGAAAGTTGAAATGGCTTTTTGATCCATGGGTTGCAGAATGGGTGTTCTGTTAGCAGGAATGAAAACAACATGGATTATCTTGTACACCACCCATCAGAGCTCTTGGGTGACCAGGTGCATTGTTAATGAGCAGTAATATTTTGAAAGAACTCTTTTTTTCTGAGTAGTAAGTCTCAACAGTAGGTTTAAAATATTTCATAAACTGTGCTGTAAACAGATGTGCTGCCATTCAGACTTTGCAGTTCATATATATTGCACAGGCAGAGTAGATTTAGTTCAATTCTTGAGGGCCCTAGGATTTTCAGAATGGTAAATAAACATTAGCTTCAACTTAAAGTCACCATCTGCATTAACCTCTAATAGTAGAGTCTGCCTGTCCTTTGAAGCTTTGAAGCTAGGCATTGACTTCTCCTCTCTAGCTATGATGGCATCTTTCAATAGAAGACTGTTTCATCTACATTGAAAATCTGTTGCTTAGCGTAGCCACCTTCATCACTGATCTTCTGGATAACTTGCTGCAGCTTCCTACATCAGCACTTGCTGCTTCTTTCCCTTTTACTTTTATGTCCTGGAGATGGCGTCTTCTGTTAAACATCATGAACCAAACTCTGCTAGCTTCAGACTTTTCTTCTGCGGCTTCCTTACTTCTCTCAGCCTTCATAGAATTGGAGAGAGTTAGGGCCTTGCTCTGGATCAGGCTTTGGCTTAAGAGAATGTTCTCGCTGGTTCTATCTTCTATCCAGACCCCTGAAACTTTTTTATACCCAGCAATAGGGCTGTTTCACTTTCTTATCATTTGCATGTTCACTGGAGTAGCACTTCTAATTTCCATTAAGAACTTTTCCTTTGCATTCACAACTTGGGTAACTTTGGCACAAGAGGCCTAGCTTTTGGCTTATCTTGGCTTTCGGCCTTCCTCACTAAGCTTAATTATTTCTAGCTTATGATTTAAAGTCAGGGATATGTGACTCTTCCTTTCACTTGAATACTTAGAGGCCATTACAGGGTTATTAATTGGCCTAATTTCAATATTGTTGTGTCTTAGGAATAGAGCAGCCCAAGGGGAGGGAAAGAAAAAGGGGGAACAGCCAGTCGCTGGAGCAGTCACAGTACAACATTTATTGATTAAGTTTGCCATCTTATGTAGGTGCAGTTTGTGGCACCCAAAACAATTACTATAGTAACATGAAAGATCACTGATAACAGATCACAGTAACAGATACAATAATAATGAAAAGTTTGAAATATTGCAAGAATTACTAAAATGTGACACAGAGACATGAAGTGAGCATATGCTATTGGAAAAATGGCACCAAGAAACTTGCTTAATACATGGTTGCCACAGATCTTCAATTTGTAAAAAAAAATAAAAATAAAAAAACACATTATCAGTGAAGCATAATAAAACTAGGTATGCCTGTATATGATTTCATAGGACATAGACACTCATTTGTTTACAGAGAAATTCTTTTAAGATTGAGAGAAATTCTGAAACAGGAAACCTGTAGTCACTCTTTGTGGAGAAGGTGTAACTCTAGAAATGTTTTTAGTAGTGTTTCAAATCACTAATTGGGAAGACATTTTCATTTTTTTCTTAAAAATACTTTAAGGAAAAAAGATTGTAATGTTTCCCCAACTGTCAGTAATGCCAACCCTGAATATTAAATTAACGAGACTCTACCTAGAAATTACCTCTTGCGTCTTTTGGAAGTTTCTCCTCTTAAAGAACGAAAACAAAACTGTTAACTGTCTTTCACTCTACCATTAAATTAAAATATTTTCTTTTGTGCAAAGACCTTCTTATCCACATAATATTGGAAGCTGTAAGGATAAGATTGCAATACTTGACTATATATATGTTATAAAATAAAACAGCAACAATGCGGGGAACGGAAGAAAATCAAAGTGGAAAGACAAATGACACATTGGGGAAAGTACTTATTATCTATATGACAGATAAAGGATAAAGACATGGAATATACAAGGAGGCCTTATAAATTAATAGGAAAGAGGTGAACACTCCAACATAAAAATGGGAAAGAGTATACCTGATATAGGGCTATATGCATGGACATGGAAGGACTTTTACAACTTACCATTTGAGACTAGACCAAGATCACCATGAGAGAGGGGATGGTAGTTATTTTGTTCATTGCCCACTGCTTGGCACATAGTAAGCATTTGGTAAATATTGGGTGGATGGGTGAGAGAATGGATTGATGGGAGAATATGGTATAGTGGAAAGATCCCAAGACTTGAAACTATCACGTAAGATTGTGCCATCCTAGTAACAGCAGATCACTTGAATTCAAGTCCTTTAAAACATTGGTGTTCCACAAACATTTCTATAAAAGGAAACACTTGAGCTTGCATTAATATCTGTATTGCTGACGATATGATCTTATATCTTGAAAACCCCAAAGAGTCTACCAAGAAATTCCTGGAATTGATAAATTCAGCAAAGTCTCAGGTTATGAAATCAGTGTACACAAATAAGTAGCATTCCTATATACCAACAACAGTCAAGCTGAGAATCAAATAAAAGACTCAGTACCATTCACAATAGCTACAAAGAAAATTAAGGACCTAGGAATATACTTAACCAAGGAAGTGAAAGATCTCTACAAAGAGAACTACAAAACACTGAGGAAAGAAATCACAGATGATACAAACAAGTGGAAAAACATACCATGCTCATGGATTAGTAGAATCAACATTGTTAAAATGTCCATATTATGCAAAGTGATTTACACATTCAGTGCACTCCCCATGAAAATACCAATGTCATATTTCACAGATCTAGAAAAAATAATTCTACACTTTGTGTGGAACCAGAAAAGAGCCCAAATAGCCAAAGCAATCTTAAGCAAAAGAAACAAATCTGGAGGCATCACATTACCAGACTTCAAACTATACTACAAAATTATAGTAACTAAAACAGTGTGGTATTGGCACAAAAATAGAGACATAAACCAATGGAACAGAACAGAAAACCCAGACATAAAACCACTCAGCTACAGTCAACTGATCTTTGACAAAGCAGACAGCAACATTAACTGGAGAAAGGAATCCCTATTCTATAAATGGTGCTGGGACAACTGGATAGCCACATGCAGAGGAATGAAACAGGATCCATATCTCTCACCACATACAAAAATTAATTCAAGATGGATAAAAGACTTAAATGTAAAGCATGAAACCTTAAGAACTCTAGAAGAAAATGTTGGAAAAACTCTTCTAGATATCAGCCTAAGCAAAGAATTTATGAAGACGACCCCAGTGGTAATCACAGCAACAACAAAAATAAATAAATGGGACTTGTTTAAATTAAAAAGCTTCTGCACAGCCAAGGACATAAGTAACAGAGCAAATAGACAACCTACAGAATGAGAGAAAATATTCACAAGCTATACATCTGATAAAGGGCTAAGGCCAGAACCTACAAAAAACTCAAGCAAATCAATAAGGAAAAATCAAACAACCCCATTAAAAAGTGGGCAAAAGACATGAACAGAAACTTTTCAAAAGAAGATAGACAAATGGCC